>CM061271.1:5567500-5782500 GCA_030848825.1 Tadarida brasiliensis
TCTTTCTCGAGTACCAATTAGCCCAACACGCATTTGCTCACAAACTTAGGAATCAAACCTGGGTAAGGTAATTTTTAGCACAATTGTTCAATCATTCAAACATACAAACATTTCCAGGTAATTTCTGCATGTCCCCATTGAAATCTAATTTCTTATTAAGCAGAATAAGCTGTTTGGCATTGCAATTAATCAGTGTGGGGCTCCACAGAGCATTACTTCCTTCCCTATTTTTATTTTATTTTATTTATTTATTTTTAAATCCTCACCCGAGGATATTTTTCTATTTATCTTCAGGTAGAGAGAGAGGGAGACAGAGGGAGAGAGGGAAACATCGACGTGAGAGAGACACATCGACTGGTTGTCTCCTGCACAACCCCGACCAGGGCCGGGGACGAACCGCAACCGAGGTACGTGCCCTTGACCAGAATCGAACCCGTGACTCTTTGGTCCACGGGCCAACTCTCTACCGCTGAGCCAAACTGGCCAGGGCTCCTTTATTTTTAAAGGAGTATCGGAATGATCTGCCTGGGGTTACTCCCTGTGTCTCACCTGTGTGCACACACCTGTGTACACCCCCGCCACACACCCACACTGACAGGACCCTTGGCCAAGCCTGGCAAAGACAGTCATCAGAGGGTGTCTGCCTCCCCATGTTCTTTTGTGTGTGTACATAAACCACTACCAGGAAAGTTACTAAATTTGCATTTTATAAAAAAAAAATCAAAGGTTAAAACACTGTATCAATTATAAAATTACCCAGTGTCTAAAATTAAACAGATCATAAATCATGTTTGTGCATGTCTGTTTTCATTTTGTAAATCTCTTGTCTGAAAAAAGGTCCCTCGTGAAAGTGGGGGAGCTGTGCCTGAGGAAGGGACTTCGGGGTGGAGGGGGGCGGGCGCCCGGCATGGCATTTCAATTCCGAGTGTTTTGCATAAACAACAGTCATTAATCAGGAGCCTCCGGTTATGAGAAAAGTGTACTCAGACCTCTGAAAGTTCTGGGGCAAATGTTACTCAAAGTCTAATCATTCCTTTCAAAGATTGGGGTCTAATTTCTAGTTGCATCTCATCAATAGGCAATTTATGAATGACCGATCTCGTTCCCAGGGGCTGAGAGAGACAGTGCCGGGTAAACACTCTTCACAGGTCCTCACAGCTGAAAAAGGGAGCAGAGCCACAGTTAGCAATTCAAGAGGCAAAGCGGGACATGTGTTTTATGCAACAAGAAAGGTCTCAGTGCAGATCGAGTTATTATTTTAGAGGCAGAAATGACTGTCTTAGCGCAGAATAAAGGGGGGGGGATCCTAATTCTCTAATCTGACCTCATTTTAACAAAGGAAAATGATTTGTTAAAACGCCCCCGAGATTATACACATTAGACCAGGTCATTGGTAGGTCCAGTAGAGAGGGTGCTAAGGAACCCTTTGGAGCACTGGGTAGCATTTTATGCTAATTAAGTTCCCTTCTCTGTGATAAACAAAGCAAGTGCAAAGTCTCCAGCATCACACACAGATGGGTCCCTGAGCTACAATTTAACAGAATCTAATCCTTCCATTGTACAGTGTATCTAGTTCACTCAGGAACCACAGGGCCAAAGGCCCGCAGGATGAGGTTGCCTGCCCCACGGCGCAGGTGCACGGCCTTTCAAGCAGACGGATGTGGTCTAGGGGCTACGCCTTTGATGAAATGGACTCAGTTCAGTCCAAAGGAAACGGCCAATTCGAAGGCTTGATAGAAAACTCGCGCAAACTATTTGGGAACGCTGAGTCGTCTTGTGCGTGTGGCATTGTGTGGAATGAGTGTCGGCAGGCACTGCACTGCCCTTAGAGAACGGTCCTCAGGTCGGAAGCACTGGACGGGTTGTGGGCACAGACAGTGGAGCTCAGAGCTGCGAGGACACTAAGGGACACCGATGACAGCTAACATCAGGCAGCATTTACCCCTAAAGACTGAAGATCAGAGTTCATGCCCTCCGGTACATCCTCCCCAGGACTTTGCAGGAAGGGAGGGGAAGCTGGAGGACTGTGCGTGTCCCTCATGACTCGGGGGGGGGGGGCTTCATAAAAGACTCAGCCGGGAGCAGGAACTTCATTCTTTCCACGCACCATCAACCCATTAGGAAAATCTCCTCTCCTCTGCACTGAAAATGACACCCTGTGCCCTGCAAAAGTTGAATTACCCACGTAGATGATTTCTCTCCTCCTAAGAGAGGGTTTGTTCACTGTCATTCATTACGGGGTCAGGCTGAAGGATTAGGCAGCTAGGATGGGAATTCGCTGAGCCTCTGAAAGCCGGGGTCACCCACTGGCTTCACTGGGACAACTCACTTTCTCTAGCACCCAATTCACAGTCAGGGGTGACTTGGGCCCAGGGGGAGGGGTGGGCGGAGTCAAGCCCTTCCTGTGTGTAACCTTTCAGTGCCTTTTGGTGGGGATACCTGGCTCCTTAGATATGAAGAGAAGGAAGAGAAACTGATTAAGACCTCCAGACATTTTTTTTTTTTTTTTAAGGCATTCAGGCCTTGAATTGGCAGTAAAGACAAAATTGGTGGTAGTTTGAATCCCTAAAGGTGTGACATTTGCATTTGATTAAATTCACCCTCAGAAACTGTACCTCCATGCACAGCTGCTTCTTCAACTCTGATGAAATGCACTCAGTTCAGTCCAAAGAAAACGGCCAATTCAAAGTCCTGACAGAAAACTCACGCAAACTATTTGAAGTCTCTTGGGAACACTGAGTCGTCTTGTGCGTGGGAATTGTCCAAGAGTATTCATTCCACATTTTGGCAAAAGCAGTAATGATTTTTGCAGACTTACCACCTGGTAAGAGTTCTTCCTGGATGTGAGGGGGTCCGTGTCCTTTATCCAACTTCCCACTTGCTCTGCGAAAATCGCCCGGAATCAAACAGCGTGTCAAGGAACGTTCAATGTTCCCCGTGTGCTTGGAGCCAGGGGTATAAAAGGAGCCTGTGTCTCTGACTCTTGTCCTGGGAAGGGGCGAAGCCATCAGCTGACGATGTGAGCAGGGCCTAACCGCACATCTTCCCGTCTGCTGCCCGCACACCCCCAGATTGCTCCGCACTGTAACTCAGAGCCGTGGGCACCGAGTTCAGAAAGCTGGTTCAGCTCTGAGAGAATACAAAACCACGTGCACCGGGTACTTGTCATTTGCTAGGACTTTGCAAGAGCTTAGGAGTGAAACGAGGAAGAACATGAGACAGGCGGCCATATTTCTGGACAACACGTATGCCAGGGATTGGACGTGTCCCTGTGATGGCTCATTAGGCTTTGGGAACCCCTTAGGGTGGCAAACCCAATCTCCACTGTGCCCAGGAATGCTGGGAAGGCGAGGCCCACCCTCCTGGGGTCCCATCGTTAACAAGAATGCTTTCTCTGAAAAGCACAAGGAGGGATTCAGAAGCAAGAAGGCAGAGCTTAGGGAAAATACAGGTGCCATTCAAGCCAGCCACGGAATGACCAAAGGACTGAATAGAGGAGTCAACGCGCTTCCCGCGCGGTCTCTCAGTACTGGTCCCTGTCCCCTTGCCCCTACACCACACCACGTTGACTCGAAGGCCTCCTTGCCTTCAGAGATCATCTTCAGAAGTTTGTTTAAATGAAAGGATTTTTTAAAAAGGCAACTGGCACATTTTCTTTGACTGCCGCTCTGGGAAAAGGGTGTCTGCCTGGCCACCTGTCGGAATGCAGCCCAGGGAGATGGCGGGGCCAACATCAAAGCAATGGTGTCACACACGGTGATGTGCGGGCGGCAAGTGTACCACTCGCCTGGAAATCCAATTTGACAGAAGGGCAACATGGAGTCGCTTATGACCCGGAGATGATGGGTTGGCTGGTTAGGGAGTCGGCCTGCACCCCGCCTTCCTCCTGACCTGGAGGTGGGAGCAGCCTGCATGGATACAGTGAGAGGGTAGCTCAGAGGCAAAGACACCAGGGCCTGTGGCCACGTCGACGCAGCCACAAAAGGGTGGGCCATTTTCAGGGAGGAATCCAGCTCGCTCAGGTTCCTACAAAGAGACTCACTTCGTAGTATGACTGTGACTTCAGGTCTGCTATGGGGTGCACGATAGCACCCACCAGCTACCCCAAGTCTCTGCTCACCAAGATCTGTCCCATCTACACAGTAAGGCCAGTCACAGCCTGGTTCCTGTCCAATTCTCTGTAAACCAAATGTCATAATTAGTCCCCAAATACAGGTCAATAAATCCACGTAATGATAACATCCGGCAGGACTAGTTCAATAGAGCCCTAATCCATGGAAGATGTGTATGCTTTAATGCAACAGGGATGCAAAGACATTATTTATTTGAGACTGGCCATTTAACTAGGGTCCCAGCATCCTCCACTCTTTTTTTTTATTTTGCTTAAATAACATTTACGTCAATATGGCAATAGTAAGCTATGGTTTTCTGCACCAATTTGCTAGTTTTCTAGCAAAAGCAAACATGTGCAGGCCTTTGAGTTTTCAGGTGGCACCATAGTGTCCTCCTCTGGACCCCTCATGGTACTTAGACCAAGGCCACAGTTCTCCAGAACATCTGTGGACTGAATACCAGCACTGAACTGCCGTGGGTGAGCACCATTTGAGTACAGCTTTAAGTGTTGCAGGTTACAAAGTGACTCAGAAATATCTCATTTAAGCTTGCCACAGAACCTATGGGGTTAGTATTCTTTAAACATTTGACTCAGAGAGGTTAAGTGACTTGTCCAAGGTCACACAGCAAGCAATGCCGTGAGAACACAGGGCTTCCCTGGGTCACAGCATACTCACCACCTGTTTCCCACTCCTGTCCAAATAGTTTTACTCTTAGACACGCCAAGCTCTGCATGCCATTTGGGTTCTAGAACTTATTTCTTAGGTAAGTTCTTTCAAACTTAGAAATGAAAGTTCGAGTATAAAATAATTACTCTCTGGACTTGGGTTCCTCAAATATAAGTACTGACTTCTACATTCCTGCTGATAATTCACAATCCACCACATCGCCTCACTGCTCGCCGTGTGGTTGTGGGGCCCTAGCATCCCTCCGGGGCCCTGGCTCCTCTGGCTGACCACCAAATACCTGTGGCCAAATTCAGGTTGATGTCCCAATCACACAATTTTTGGTGGCTGGTAATGCACGTGAACAGCTTACGGCATGATACGAGATGCTTGCCGGTGGCCCCAGGACAGACCACGCCATGGGCCAGTCCCGGGGGGTGCAATGCCTTTGAATTTTGCAGGCTTCCTCATGCTCTTTGCCTTTGCCTGTACAAGGTCTAACAGGTGTGGCTCAGATATCATCGTGTGTCCCGGGAAATTCCTTCTGGAAGGACACCAGCTGCCTCTCTGGGTATCATCTCTTCATCTCAGACACGGATGTCCTGTAACCTACACAGTCCACCCACACTACGGAGCCACTGGCATGGGCCAGAGTGACCCAAGAAGGCTGCCCTGCCAGCTCACCTTGCCTCTGTGACCCTGTCTGCCGCAGGTGCAAGGCCCCGGCTTGCACACGCTCACACCCCGTGTCAAGGGGCTGTGCTAACTTGCAGGGAGACACAGGGGACACCTGGGGAGGACGAAGCTGAGCCCACGCTTCTCTGTTGGTCAAAAGAGACTCGTGAAAGCAGCCTGGTTCTCTTCCCTTCAAGTTGTCGGATGTCCATTTGGGGGTTCCAGTAGCAAAGGCCCTTTGCTTCCCCGATACCACAGTGGAGCATGTGAGACAGACTGCTGCACTTGTCACTTTTTGCTAAAAGCTGCCGGTGCGGCAGCCGCTCCGGTCTGAGAAAGGCTCCTCCCACTTACAGAGCTTTGATGTCCAAAGCACGGAAGAAAATTAACTGATTAACAAGTTTCTTGAAGGCTCTGGATCTCTCTATCTCTGTGCAAACTCCTGTTAGATTTAACGGCTCATTCAATAGTGGGGAAAGGTGGTGTGCTGAGTACAGTCATCTGTTGGGTTAATACAATTAAATGAATGCGCATTTGAAATGATAAAATCTGGGAGAAATCTGGGAGAGAGCGGACCACAGGAGCTCTCTTAAAAAAAAAAAAAAAAGTCTAACTTACTGATTAATGAAAGAAACCTCAGTGAGTGGTCAATACAGTTTGCAGTGGGGTATGGAAGGACAGAACCCCCCACCCCAAATTACAATAACCAAACCAAACTCTCCTCCTTTGTTTACAGGGCTGGAAGGTTCTGGAATCACTGCAGCGAGTTTCAAAGGTGCACTAAAGAGATGTGCCATCCGGGCGCCAGGACCCGCTGGTGGGAGCTGCAGGGTATGTGGTCCAGGCTCCTGCTGTGAGTCACTGTGTCCCGCTCAGCCAGACACCTCTGAAACCAAGCCCACGGAGCGCAGACGTTCCAGATGAAAAGGGACTGAACGTATCTGCCGACAGTGTTCAGCTCTGGTTTTCCCATTTCCTCCCTGCCCAGGAAAGCCTGTGCGAGGAACACTTCAGGGACTAATGCTTCCTCTCATCTACTTTCGCTTTGAAAAAAAGGCCCCACTGAACTTCAAGCTGTTTCCAAAACAAAGTTTTATATTTTACAATGTTTTGATAAAATGGATTTCACTGCTGTTTCACGGGCAATGAGAGAGCGGTCTTGGGGGAAGGTGCGGGAAAGGAGCCAGCAGCCCCATCCCGGGTTCTTCCTGGTCAGAACCCACTTTATTGACGGCAGGGCTCATTCCAGGAAACAAATGGTTCTGAAGCAGAAAAACCAGGCAGAATAGCCCCAGGTCTGCTGGCGAGGATGCTGAGCGGGAGTCCGGCGGAATGAGCCTCCGTGGCCGTCAGGCCAGGTCGTGCCTGGGCCACAGCTTGGCTGGCCCTGTGGCAGTGGCTGCTACTTGCACCACTCAGCATTTTCTGTTTCCAGCCCCCAACAGCAACCAGGAATGGGAGCTAAATCACAGTGGATGTTCTCATTCATCACCACCACCTTCCTGTGCCCCTGAGCGTGGAGACCGAAGCTACTGATGGAGGGAGGCCAGGGCTAAATCCGCCACTTGCTTTCACGTCTCATGCACCTCATCATCTTCAAAGCACTCAGAATGTGCTCTGCAAGCCTGGGGACCTCACAGTGACTACTGAGAGTTGTTACGACTGGAAATGACCACTTCGTCAGGACTGAGGTCCCAAGTCACCCTAGATGCTGGTTGACTTTAAACTCATGGGAGAGATAGGGCTGTATCTCAGTGATCAAGTTCAAGAAAATGTTATTACAAAGTCAAAAGTCAATATATAAGGATCCAGACCATCTCCCTCCCTATCTGTGTGTGTAGTCCTATGGGAAAGAGCCGAAAGGAAGGTGGAGCTGAAACCAAATGCTTGGCTTCCAGCCTCCATTAAAGTAACTACTTTATATGACCTTGGGTAAGTCCTTGAACATTCTGAATAAAATTGCCCCATTTATTAAAAAACAAAGGGGGAAAAAAAAAGGAAAGATGAAGTCTCGGTTAGTGTAATAAAGCAAGAAAAATAAAAGGCATAGAGAATGGACAAAAATAAATACAACTGTCCTTATTTGCAGATAACATGATTGTCTATATAGAAAACCCTGAGAAATCTACAGAAAAAAAGGTTTCTAGGACTAATCAATAAGTTTAGCAAGGCCAGAGGGTCCAAGGGCAAAACTTGAAAATCAACTATATTTCTATATACTGATAGCCACTAATTGTAAAGTAATATTTTTAAAAAACTACAATAGCTCCAAAAATAAATTATTTGGGTGGAAATCTAACAAAACGTGTAAAGGCTCTGGTGTAGAAAATTACAAAATTTTGATGAGGTAAATCAAAGAAGACTTAAATATATGTAGAGACACACCATATTCATGTGTAGGAGACGCCAGGTAGTTAACATGTCAATTTTTCCCAAACTGATATATAGATTTAATGCACTTTCAATAAAAAAAAAAAAAACCACAGACATTTTTGTAGATATTTATAAGCTGATGGTAAAATGCATGTGGAGAGACAAAGGAACTAGAATAAGCTAAAACAATTTTGAAAAAGAAGAATGAAATCAAAGGATTCATACTGCCCAATTTTAAGACTTCAAAAAAAAAAACTGCAACAATAGTGTAAAAATAGTGAAATGATAGATACATTAATTAATGGAACCAAATAGAGAGTTCAGAAATAAACCCATCAAAATATGGGTGATTGATTTTTCAAACTTTATTATTTTAGGGCATTTTAAGGTTTATAACAAAATTAAGAGGTAGGTATGGCGATTTCCCATATACTCCCTGTCCCCATACAGGCATTGTCAGCATCATTCACTGGAGTGCTACAGTTTTGACCAAGAATGACACACTGACACATTATAATCACCCAAAGTCCATAGTTGACTTTAGGATTCATTCTTGGTGCTGTACATTCAATGGGTTTGAACAAATATACAGTAACATATCCCTTATTGTAACATCTTACAGTGTATTTTCCTTGCCATTAAAATAACCTCAGTTATTTTTATTTTAACCTCCTCCTTTTTGTCTTCGCCACCCCAAACCCTGGTAACTACTGCTCTTTTTACTGTCTCCATAGCTTTGTCTCTTGCAGAATGTCATAGAGTTGGAATCATATATTGTGTAGCCTTTCCAGATTGGCTTCTTTCAGTTAGTAATATGCATTTGTTTCCTCCATGTCTTTTCATAGCTTGGTAACCGCTGAATAATATTCCATTGTCTGGATGGACCGTAGTTCATCCACTAAAAGACATACGGGTTGCTTTCAAGTTTGGGCAATTATGGCTAAAGCTTCTGTAAAAACCCATGTGCAGTCTTTTGTGTGGTGTAGAGCATCTTTCCATATACTTGCTAGATCATATAGTAAGAGTATGTTTAATTTTGTAAGAAATTGCTAAATTGTCTTCCAAAATGGCTGTGGAATTTGCATCATCACCAGCAATGGATGAGCGTTCCTGTTGCTCTACATCTTCATCAGCATTTGGTGGTGTCAGTATTCTGGATTTTGACCATTCTGGTAGGTGTGCAGTGCTATCTTGTGGTAATTTCAATTTACATTTCCCTGATAACATATGGTGTAGAGCGTCTTTCCATATACTTGTCATTTGCATGTCTTCTTTGGTGAGGTTTCTGCTTAAGTCTTTGGCTCATTATATTGTTTGTGTTGTTGGTTTATCATACCCAAGGTCATCTAGGTTTTCTCCTGTGTTGTCTTCTAGAAGATGCATAGTTTTACATTTTAGATTTACTTCTGTGATACATTTTCAGTTAATTTTTGTGACGGGTGTAAGGTCTATGTTTAGAATTATTTTATTTCATGTGGTTGTCCAGTTGTCCCAGCACCATTTGTTGAAGAGACTGTCTTTTCTCCATTGTATTGTCTTTCCTCCTTCATCAAAAATCAGTTGACTAATGTGTGCCTGTCTATTTCTGGGCTCTCTGCTTTGTTCCATTGATCTAGTTGTCTATTTCACCAATACCACACTGTTTTGATTACTCTAGATTTACAGTAAGTTTTGAAGTTGAGTAACATCAGTTCTCCAAATTTATTCTTGTCCTTCAATATTTTGTTGGCTATTCTGGGTCCTTTGTCTTTCCATATAAACTTTAGAATCATTTTGTGGATATCCACAAAACAACTTACTGTGATTTTGTCTGAGATTACATTGAATCTATAGATCAAGTTGGGGAGAAGTGACATCTTGAAAACAATGTCTTCCTATCCATGAACATAGACTAGATCTCCATTCATTCCATTTGTCTTTGATGTTTTGTAGTTTTACTCATATTATTCTTATACATGTTTTATTAGATACATGCCTAAGTATTTCATTTTTAAAGTGTTAATAAATATGGTACTTTGTTTTTAATTTTAAATTCCACTTGTTTGTTGCTGGTATATAAGAAACAAATTGATTATTTACATTAATCTTATATCCTGCAACTTTTCTCTAATTGCTCTTAGATCCAGGAGGCTTTTTTTTTTTTAAATTAATTCTTTTGCATTTTTATATAGATGATTATGTCATCTGCAAACAAAAACCATTTTAGTTTTTTTCTTCCCAATTGTGTACCTCTTATTTCCTTTTCTTACCTTATTGCATTGGCAAACACATCTAGTATGATGTTAAAAAAGAATGGTGAGAGGATACATATTTTCCTTGTATCTGATCTTAATGGGAAAGTTTTGAGTTTCCCACAATTAAGTATTATGTTAGCTGTGAGGGTTTTGTTGATATTCTTTCTCAAGTTGAGAATATTCCCCTCTATTTCTAGTTTACTGAGAATTTTTATCATGAACGTGTGTTAGATTTTTGTCAAATCCTTTTTATATCTATTGGTATCATCATGTGATTTCACTTTCTTAGTCAATTGCTGTGCTATATTACTTTAATTGATGTTGAATGTTGAAGCAGCCTTGCATAGCTGGGATAAATCTTAGTTGGTTGTAGTACATATTTTTTTATACTTTTTTGGATTCAATTTGCTAATATTTTGTTGAGAATTTTTGCATCTATATTCATGAGAGATATTGGTCTGTAGTTTTCTTATAAGTATAATGTCTTTGTCTAATTTTGGTATTAGCATAATGTTAACCTCATGGAATCGGTTAGGAGGTATTTGCTCTACTTCTGTCTTCTAGAAGAGATGCTGGAAAATTGGTACAGCTTCTTCCTTAAATGTTTTGTAGAATTCACCAGCGAACCCATCTAGGAAATCATCAATTGATTTCTAACCAAGGCACAAAACTAATTCAATGGAGAAAAGATAAACTTTTAACCATTGTACATTCATATAAAAAATGTTAATTTCAACATATATCCATACATTATATAAAAAAAAACAACTAACTTAAAATAGATCACAGATATAAACATAATAAAACTGTAAGTCTTCTGGAAGAAAATTTTGGAAAAATATTTATCACTTTAAGTTAGGCAAAGAGTTTTCAGATATGACTCCAAGAAAGAGAAAAATAAAAGACAAACTACAGGCTGGGAGAAAATATTTGCCAATTAAATACCTGAAAAATAAGGTGTATGAGAATATATTAAAAACTCTCAAAACTCAATAATAAGGAAACAAGCAACTAGATTTAAAAATGGGCAAATGGTTTGAAAAGACACTTCACCAAAAAAATGGCAAATACGCCCTGAAAAGGTGCTCAACAGCATTATCCAATAGCAAATGCAGCTCAAACCCACAAGCCGTTAGAATGGCCGAAAACAAGCACACAAGAAGACACAGAAACTGTCACAATATCATGTGCTGGTGTGACGCAGAGAGATGAGAACGCTCATACATGGTTGGTATAAGAGCAAAATGGTCCGACCACTCCCAAAATGTTTGACAGTTTCACGAAGCCAAGCATACACTTACCACAGGAACCAGCCTTTCCACGTCTAGATACATGAAAACATACGTTCACATATAAGCCGAAACGCAAATGTTTATAGCAGGTTTATTCCTAATCACTGAAAATTGGAACCAATATCTTTCAATGGGAGAAGGGGTGAACCAACTGAGGTACATCCATACAATGAAATAGCACTTGGTGTGAGAAAGGAAGAAATCATTGATACATCCAACACGGAAGAATCTCAAAGGCATTATGCTGGGTCAAAGAGGCAACTCTCCAACAGTTACATAGGGAGTAATTCCATTTGTGTGATAGTCTCACAAAAGCTAAACGTTATGGATAGAGAACGTGTCAGTGGGTGGGTAAAGGGACAGCATGAGAGAATTTTTGTGGGTGACGAAACTGTTAATGTATCCTGATTGAGGTGTTGATGACATGAATCTATACATATGTTAAAATTCATAGACTCATACACTAAAAACCCCAAACAAGTTCATTTTGCTATATGTTAAATATTTTTAAAATGAAATAATAATAGTATGCCTCACCTGTCTTACTCATGGATTTGTCAATATTTTAAAGCCTAATCGAATTAAAAAATGTTGTTATAAAATGAAGCATCCTGGGATCCATTGCTTCTAATATTTAAGTTGTCCAAGAAATTGTTCAGAATCTAAGACCTCTGCTTCCACAAAGTTAGAAATATAATTTCTCCAGGCTCAAACCTAACGCCGTCTTGTGTGCCTGGATCCCCAGAATCAGAGATGCCCCGGACAATTGGATCTTCCTGTTTGGACTCTTGCTGAACTTAGAGCAGCGATCTTCAACCTTTTTCATCTCATGGCACACATAAACTAATTACTAAAATTCTGTGGCACACCAAAAAAAAAAAAAATTTTTTTGCTGATCTGACAAAAAATAGGTATACTTTTGATTGATTTACAATAATAATAATAAATAATAACAATATTAGTAATTACCTACCCTTTTTGCTCCAAAGTGACTTTTAAAAAAATTGGTAATTAGTAATTACCTACCCTTTTTGCTCCAAAGTGACTTTTAAAAAAATATACGTGTACATAAGGATTTCTGGTATCAAGAATTAACCAATCAGATGTAACCTTATTATGCCACATGACCAATGAGATACAACTCTATTATATGACCTATATATTTACCGTTCAAGACAGGACATTCATAGCAGACATACCAGATGGCTACTGTTGTGTTGGCTGTTGTCATTTCTTAATTTGACAATCTAAGAGAACACAGGCCAGTGTCTCTGACTAAATAGTCAGGCATTTCATGTGGCAACAATTCTTGTTGCACACCGGTTGAAAATCACTGACTGAGAGGGTAGTGGGACATTGCTGTGGGCTGAATTGCATTTCCCCCAATTGATATGTTTACATTCTAACCCCCAGAACCCATATTTGGAGGTAAGGTCTTTAAAGTGGTAATTCAGTTAAAACGAGATCATTAGGGTGGTGCCTGATCTAACATGACTGGGGTCCGTAAAGAAGAAGAAGTGTCCTAACACACACAGAGGGGAGACCACGTGAAAACCCAGGGAGGGAACCGTCAGCCACGAGCCTAGGAGAGAAGCCTCAGGAAAAACAACCCCGCCGACACCTTGACCTTGGGTTTATAGCCACCAAAATGGTGAGAAAACACATTTCCGTGGTTTAGGCCCCCCAGTCTGTAATGTTGTGTTATGCTAGCCGGAGCAACTTCCCGCAGACTTCTCCCAGGAGGCGGGGTCAGAAATCTGCAGTCTTCTGCACACAGTCCCGGAGCACGCAGCCACGAGGCACGGGAGGGGTAAGTGGAACATTGATTGTAAAATCAGATCAGGTCTCCACTGTCTGCTTAAAAGTTGCATCTCTGGGTTTTACATGAATTTTTAATTTTAGATGACACCTTTGACAGTGGAGCGGATCATTCGCGTAATTACAGCAACAATCACAGAGGAGACGGAGCACCTCGCAAATGCCCGGAAAACGTGCACTGGATTCGGTGAGAACCGGGCAGGTCGCGGAGTTGCAGGGGTTCACGGCCTCGCAGGGCTGGAGGGCACCAGTGCTCCCCTGTTTTAGGAGAAGTGCCCTGTTCATTCCCAGGGAAAAGCAGAAACGTGTTTTGCTGGGATCAGAGAAAGAAAAGGAGCGCTCCAACGCGGAGGTCTCAGACAAGGACGACTTGGGCAATAACGAAACCAAGTCACAGCTATTGTTCACAGGTCTGAACGTGACCATGTCCTCTGTTTGGCCTGTTTCCTCGGATGTGACATCCAAGGCACATTAGGGACGATAGCCGGGTAATTAAGCTGACAACCTGTCCACGCAGAAGAGGCCTGTTTAAAAGCTTTAACGTGACTTGGTCTAGAAAACACAGGAGGGGAAATGTTTTGATTTCCACAGTGGGAAGTAACCTGACGAAGGAGTTGGATGGGGAGACGGGCAGATAAAACATCCGAAGGCAAGAAGTTTCTCCTTCCACACACCGCGCCAGGGTCCAGCCCCACTTCCCGCTTCCTGCACCCTGCAGAACAGGGAGAAACAGCCTCTGTGAATATGAAGATATTGCTAACACCCCTGGGAGACAGTTTTGGAGACCCGATTCCCATCGCATAACTAGTGAAAGCAAATGTAATGTTTTTATGGCTCATGGGCGATTGCAGCTAATTAGCCTTGGCTCAGTAAAGCATAGCCCTCGAAGATCGGAGACAAGCTCCTTTGCCCTCTGAAGAACTGCGTGTTGTCTCCACTGTTAACATCATCGTCCTGCTGCCTGTTCACTCTGCCCCTACAGCCATCAGAGGGAACCAGGGACAAGCGGCCCGGACTCTCATGTAACAACGGTGATTGGGAGGGAAAAAGAACTCAACAGGTGGAATTATCGATTGGTGTCCAGGTTTTGGTGGCCACCCCCTAAGTTCAGTTTCCGACTGAAAGGCGTGGGGATTGTCACTCGCCTCCTGCCTGTTCAGAATGCTGCTGTTGGAACGGACACGGCCACCTTCGAGGCCCTGGATGACTGATTTGGGGACGTGGCCAGGCTGTCGAGTTTGCTGTGGAGATGAGCTCTCCTCCCCATGGGCAAGGAGGTTCCTTGGGCTGGTGGATCGCCCACTGATGAAGGACCACGCTGAGAAGGAAGGGACCTGCCCACCCATGTCAGTGCCTGGAGATTTTCTTTCTTAGGACCACAGTCGGCTCAGACCTTTCCCTGTGATTGCCCTGCTTTACTCCATCTTGAGCGGAAATGAGAAACACCTGCTCGGACTCTAGACGGAGATGCTCTGCTCGGGGAGACGAGGGCAATCTGTGGCATCGGAGATGATATCCCCGGTAGTTGACAGGGCTCCACCAGCTGGGTGTGGAGGGTGCTGGCTAATTCAAATCCCATTTCCCCTTGGGAAGACCCCTTCGGGGCACGGCCCTTTGACCCGCAAGCATTCATTTACAATGCACACGTGTTGGTAGGAAGGGGAACCCAGTTGCTCGCTCCCAGGCTTGCGTGTTAACGTCAGGTGGAGAGACCGAGGTGGCGCCTGGTCCAGGCTGCACCTCCACACACAGGAGCCGATCGGCTGCAGCCACTCCCCAGACAGCAATGTCCAGGCAGAGTGCTTTAGGCAAAAGGAGCCTTTTCCAGCGGCATCTCAAAGGGAGATGTTCCCGGTGGATGAAACCCAGTCCTGTCGCTGGGCCCCCAGATTGCAATCCCAGTCAGATGAACGGCCCCAATGCAAGTCTACGTGTGTGCAAGTGACCTTCCGGTCCTGTGCCTCTCTGCCCAAGGTCAACAGGTCGCAGCTCAGGACCACGACTCCAGACGCTGCTCAGAGCGTGTCAGATGCCCTCCGCGGATTCAGCCAGCAGCCAGTCACTGCACTGCGTGGTCCCGAGCGTTTCTTAGGAAGGGAGACGAACCATTTCACACAAAGTAAACGAAAGGCGGTTGGAGCCTTGGGACAGAAAGGAGACGATATCTATGGGGGACACAACCAAGGTACCAACTGTTCACGTTAACGCGCCGGAAAGGGAAGCGGACTCTCGGCGAACCCAGGTCTGTCCCTAATCCTTCATAAGGGGAGTGAAGCAAGTACTCTTTCAATAATAGATGTTTTCAAGGTTTTTCCTTCTTTTTAATGAGAGACACGGGCAGACTGAAGGATGGCCAAGTCTCTGAGAAAGGGATTCAGAGAGTAACCAGCAGGGAGACGGCGTGTCTGACCCAGGGGCGGGCAGAGTCCTAGACACGTGAATGAGAGATGAAGTCACGGAGCATCTGGAGAAAGCACCAGGCAGGACGGCTCACAGAGGCCAGGGCTGTCTAGGCGGTCGGAGGGGATCGGGCCAGGAGATGAGGCAGAGGCAGACCTGGCCTTGGTCCAATCAGCTCCGATCACCGACACCTGTCCCCAGTGAGCTGTTGGACAAGCTGGACGAGTAAATTACTCCGTCGCAGGCCGAGATTGCTTGGGGCCAGTTTGCTGGTGAGGGCAGGAAGCCGTTCTGCTAAGTTCCGCTGTCTCAGAAGGCTGCAGGGAGCTGGGCTCGGCCCCTCACGGGGACCCCAGGAGCCCAGAAACGTCTAGGCTTTGAGAAAACATACGTAACGAGTGCTATTAACGTGGGCTCTTCTCATTTCAAGAGACAGGTACCCGAGTCAAATAACTTGCAAAAACCATCGGTATGTTAGCTCAGGTGTCAGGGGAGGAAACTGGGATTCGTTTGCAAAACTGGAGACCAGGGACCTGATGCCTGAGACCAAGGACGCAGGGGGACCAGGGTCTCTCTCTCTCCCCCTCACATCTGGTTTTTGTCTTTTCTTTGGTCTCCATTTGGCTTCATTCTGCAGACAGACAGACAGACTGGACACATCAGGAATGGCAGCCAAAAACAGCCCTGAAGTCACAGCCTCGGAGCTCAGCAGAGACAGACATCCTCCCATAATGCACAGTGTGCGCTGCTATGTGCGCTGTGGGCTGTCACCCGTTCACTGTTTAGACCCATGGTGTAGCTCAGAGGGTGGGCCCCTGGGACAGGTGGTCCCGGGACAGACACGGGGTCGAAGTGAGAATGACCCCCAGGGCAGGGCATGGGTGCTGAAAGCAATGCGTGCCCAGGGGCATGTCCGGAGCATACCTGCACCTATAGACCTGCAGGTGCAACAAAGATGTTAGAGTGGGTTAGGGCCATAAATGCCCCAGTGTCTCTGTATATTGCTTTTGGTATAAAACACATTTTTGCTATGTGAATGTAGGGTCTGCTTGGACACTGGGTGCAGGGACAGTCAGGACAATATTTTTGGTATTGTTTTGAATCTTGGTATCCCTCATTGACATTGCCTCCATGACACCGACAGGTGGATGGACGTGGACATCCCCCTGGTTAGCTGAGGGGAAATGGTGCAGACTGACAGAGCCGAGCTTGCCTATCGGTGGTCAGGGCGCTGGAGCCTTGGCAGCCTGAGCTCATCACCCACCACCCCGCTGCTGGGGAGGCACCAGAGGGCGAGGACCACACCACCAGCCTGTACGTCCACCGTGGTTCTGAGCTGAAGGTCGACGAGGACATTCTGAAAGCAGAGGACATCATCAACTAAAGACTGAATCAAGGTCGGAAGGAAATCTAAGGCGAACACAAACGAATCTCCTGGGGAGACTTCCTGCTTCTTTCTCGCCCCCCACCACCTGGCAAAAACAAATCCATTCCCCACTCTGGAGGGGACTTTTAGAACCTTACATCCAATGATGACGCTCTCTCACTTAAAACCTCCCACTGACTCTCCATCCACACTTTTCTCTTGGTCCCTGTGACCCGACTCTGCCCACCGCCTGATGTCATCACTGGTCTTACCCCCCTTCTACTGGGCTCCAGTCTCCGCTTTGTCTGCTCGTCCCTTTTCATTGCGTATTGTCTGTCCTTTCTCCAGCGAATGTTCTTCCTTAGGTTTCCATAAAGCTGTTTCTTTGTCCTCATTTGGTCTTAACTTGAACGTCACTTGCACAGAGAGACCTTCTCTGACCCTCCGCCCTGTGGTCACTGGGCACTCCCTATCCTTCATAGGGTGGCCGGTCTCTCCACACGGGGCAGGACGAGAGCCGGGTCCTCTGTCATCGTGCCTGCTTTGGTGCCCGCAGCGCCTGGCAAGGGGAGGAGGTCCTGGGTGAAATGTGGTCGAGTAAAGGAATGACTGGCGAGGAGGCCTTGTCGCTCACCGGACACGGGGCACAGGGTCCTGCTGACCACGTCACACCAGGGCCAAACCCTATTGTCACTTGCAGATGAAATCTGTCCCCCTCCCTTCTCTGAGACTGGTGAACAAGTGTCACTGAGCTGAGGACATGCCCCTGGACCTCGGATGCCCGTTGGGGCTGTTTTGTCACCTTGCAGGCAGCAGCATCTTCCACCGCCGGGAAGGACGCTGTTTTCTCACTGAAGGGATTCATGGAGCTCTCTAGACGAAGCCCTTACCACGATTTGTTGAATGAATGAACAAATAAGTGAGTGTTGAGGGTAAGTGTTCAGAATAAATGGTCAACACACTACTTCAACTGAGTAAATAACTAAAGTGTGAGAGACGCTTCCTGGATGAACAGTGAACCGGGCAGTAATCTGCACCAGCGCAAGGAAGACGGGACAAGACCTCACTGATCGCTCACATTTCCACCCCTACCATCAACCTCATTCCATCGAAGACCTCCCCCCAACCCCCAAGGCCACAAGGCTGCAGAAAACAGAGGAGAGGTCAGAGCTGTGAGCTAGACGAGTTTTCAGAGGGGTCAATCCGCACCGACGAGCCGGCTGGAGTCACCATCCCCAAGTGTCGACACACATAAACCGGTTCAACCAAATCGGACTTTTACGTAAATGAAATTCAAACAGCTTTCTTGCCTTCCGTTTCTAACGCCGAGTCATCCGTCTGAGTGATTTTATTTTTCTTCCTGTTTATTTAGACCTTATGTAGACACACTACGGATCTAGACAGAAGAATCATAGACATTACGTCCACGTGATAGGGGGAGACAATGGTGTGACCGGATACAGGGCTGCCGAGGTCGGGGTGGTTCTCAGCAGGAAATGCTCAGCACACATGCGTGTCCACACATGTGTTCACATGTACAAGCATGCACATAGGCTCGATAGTGCCGGCAGCAAACATCAGTGTTTGAGCCGGCGCCAGAGTGGGCTGGGAATGCCCTGGCGAGGATCGGCACGCGGACTGCAATTAGACCAGGTGGGCTGCCATCACTCCGGGAGAAGGCTGTCTGAGGTCAAGGTGCCACAAGCGAGGGTATTAGCTGTGGCTGTGACAGGGGTGGTTTTCCAACCTGCTCATTCAGGAACTAATTGGTGGGGCAGGCAATCGCAGACACTCATCTGAATGAGCTGGGAGAGGAGCACGAGCAAAGGGCAAGGTTCCGCCGTGAATATCGGCACTCCCTTGCTTTGAATGCCACGTTCGCTGTTGCCTGACATATTCACATTATCCCAGAGGCCACTGCAGTTGGCCTGCAGCTGTGAAAAAGACCACATCACAGCTGCGGTGTCAGGCGGAGGCCAGCACAACAGGCAGAAATTAATTGAAAAATCGTGTCCAGATATTTTGGGAAGAGATTAATAACGCGCCTGCGTGGTGGCGAGATGGCCCGCTCCTGTGTCCTGTGAAGGCAGTCTGTTCCCGTTGGAACAGCGTTCAGTTTGGACGCACTCATATGGCGAAGGCCATTCATAAAGACGTAAAAAACAGAAATTAGCCAGTGGCTTCACTGAAAGGTCTAGATTTATAAAGGCCTATGCACTAAAATATCTGAATAAATCACACAATGGATTCCTGTGGTTGCACTTTTTTTCTTTATTGATTTTAGAGAGAGAGGAAGGGAGAGGGAGAGAGAGAAACATCGATGAGAGAGAACATGGATTGGCTGCCTCCTGCATGCCCCCCACCGGGGATCAGGCCCACAACCTGGGCATGTGCCCTGACCGGGAATTGAACCGGCGACCTCTTGGTGCATGGGTCGACGCTCAACCACTGAGCCACACCGGCCGGGCCTGTTGTTGCATGTTTAACTAACGTAGGTGAAATGTTCTCCAACCAGCAGACACGTCTGCCCCTGACTGAGGCGAGGATGGACGGATCGGATCCTGGAACTTCCGGGCCCTGTGCCCGTCCGCTCCGTCTGCCCGCTGAACTCCACGCACACGTACGTAGATGCCTTGGTCGCCCGGCTCCGGCTGACATGGCTGAGCCGCCAGGCAGGCAGAGGTTCCCTTGGACACAATGAAAACAATCCAGTTTGCCATCAGATCACATGAGCCTCACATCAATTACTGTCACAATTGTTGTTAATGTGACTCGGAGCCACTTGTAAGACACTGTCTGCCAGTCTTTTAATTGTATCAGGAAAAATGAATTTCCACCTGATATGGTAATTGAACTAAACAGGTGATAATGCATTTGATTAGGGACGGGAAAACATGAGAGAAAATCAGAATGGAAGGACGTCAGTGGGGGCCTGCCCACGTGGTCCCCTCCCACAGGCTTCTTCTTCCCCAAAGTTCCCCGCTGGTCTTGCTTTGCAGTCGGCGTTTCCTATACTGTGGGGCCCAGAAGCGCGACCTGTGAAGTAGTTTACAAAGGTGGTGTCCCCCCCCCCCACGATGTGCTTCTGCGATGCTCGGGGGACACTCTGAAAGATCTGCCCTGGGGTAACTGTGGGAGCTCCTGGGGACCCCGTTTCTCCATGATGCCCAACTGCACTTGGGAGAAAATCCCTTTTCTCTCTGCCCTGGGTCAGCGGCTGCAATGCCTCTCTTGACTCCTGGGGGGGACACCCCCTCCGCGATGGACCACAGTGTTTGCCTCTCCCCATTGACCAAACGTCCTAGGGGCACAGGGGATGCGGAGACATCAGGTGGCCAGAGCAGGAGGTAACTGTTTGCAGGCCAGCTATGCTGCTGTCCAGCGAGGCCCTTTGCTTTACCGGGCCTCACTCTTGCCATCCATCAGGTGGGGACATTCGTCCCCGCCTCCCAGGGTGGCTGAGTGCATGAACTACCAGCAAGGTGGAGAAGGACGCCGTGAATCCCTCACGAGAACAGACACGGCTGCTCCTTCTGCATCTCACTGACGGCGTGCCTGTCAGCCTGGCTTCCTCTCCCATGTCTCGGGTTCAGTAACCACTGATCACACTTGTCGCTGGGCTGATAAGCGCTCGTCTCTGTGTTTCCCTGACACGAATTGGGGACGGGACTTCTGAATGGTAAGTCCATAGTGACGGGAAGCTGCTGGAGCGGCACAGAAGCCAAGGAGTAGAGACTCAACTTGGTCTCCTTGTCTGAAGGTGGGACAGCCGGGACATCCCTCAGCTGAGAGAGTCCTTGGTGGTTACCAAATGCTCGAGAATTTCATCAGTATCTAGGGAGGGCAGGCGTGCCATCAGCCAAGCTGGGTGTGCTGGAGAGAGACCAGGGGCGTCATGAACGTCAAGGTCTGGATAGGGTGCGGGTGTGAATCTCTAAGACACCCGGTGGCAGTCGCACCCGAATGTTTTCTGAAGCACCTTGGCTTTTAGGTGCTTCCTAAAACCACCTCCTGGAGGCTCAGCATCAGATCAGATGACTAGTTGGTGCCATAAGAAGGCACTCAGCCCCAGGAAGGCGGCGTCACAACGCTTATCTTTACGCAAATGCACGTGCCAGCCATGTGGATGGCGAATTCCTCAGGACCGCCGCTGTTTCCACGAATACCACGTGAATGCTTCATGTCTGGACTCCCAGAGTGTTACCAACTTTTGAAAAACACTAAAAATAGTGGGCAGACTGATCTCATTACATGCGGAAGAGGTCGTATTTTTTAAAAGTCTTTGGAAACACTTGGAAGCTTGGCAACCAGTGGTTGTCAGCGCCCCGACTCGCCCGCTCCCCAGCGTGGCTCAGAATCTATTCCAAAGCGTCCGTCTCATCAATGCCCCATCCGTGGAGGTGCCTGGATCTGTTACCCGAATGGGCCCACGTTTCCTTTAATTGAGCAGTCTGTCCCTGCTCTGAAGGCTCTTGACATTGGAAAGCTTGTCCCCCCCCCGAATGGAGAGTCCTGACAGAGGCAGGAACACCACTGCCACCAAGGCCACCTTCCGGACACGCGGAGCTGGAGGTGCCTGGCCTGGTTGTCCCAGAGACGGAGAGTGGCTGGCATGGCTGCCTTGGCACATAGGTGCCTGGACATGACTGTTCTTCCATAAACCAGACTCCCAGCAGGATCCAGGTCAAATCGTGCGCTCTTTAGCCATGAGGGTCGGCCGTGGGAATTCTTTATTTGAGCCAAAGAATCTGTGACAAGACAGTCAATTCTGATTTTGCTTTTGCCACCCCCTACTCTGATACCTGGATGGGTAAAATGCGTGCGTCCCATTTGCGGGCCGAGCGCTGGCTCTGCTTACGCCGGGTGCATCTTTGTTGAGTCAACGGAGGGACACCAGTCACGTCCTTCCAGGGAGCGGACAGCGAGTTCTGCAGAGTGATGCTCAATGTTGAGAAGTGATGTTTAGAGCAAGTTTAAATATTACAAAAAAATTTTTTTTCTTTATTGACTTTAGAGAGGGAGGACAGGAGAGGGAGAGGGACAGAAATATTGATGAGAGAGACCATCGATTGGCCGCCTCCTGCATGCCCCCCATTGGGGATCAGGCCCACAATCTGGGCATGTGTCCTGGCCCGGAATTGAACCGGCGACTTCTTGGTGCATGGGTCATGCTCAACCACTGAGCCCCACCAGTCAGGTGCAGGTTATAATATTAAAACGCTAATTATCTCATTCACAATGCTGGCAAAGATGAATTATGCAGGCCTGGGAACGTTTGTAAATTGGGCTAAATGTCTTCTTTTTTTAATCCTCACCAGAGGATATTTTTCTATTTATCTTCAGATAGAGTGGGAGGGATGAAGAGAGTGAGAGACACAGAAACATCTATGTGAGAGAGACATATCGACTGGTTGCCTCCCGCACGACCTGACCAGTGCTGGGGACGAACCACAACCGAGGTACATGCCTTTGACTGGAATCGAACCGGTGACTCTTTGGTCTGCGGGCCGATGGTCTAACCGCTGAGCCAAACTGGCCAAGGCAAATTGGGCTAAATGTCTTTTCTTTCGCAACTTTTAATGTGACATGGGAATAAGAGAAATCTTTTTTTTTTTTTTTTGGTACATGCCCCTAGCGGGAACCAAACCCGGGACTCTGGTCTGCAGGCCGACTCTCCAACCGCTGAGCCAAACTGGCCAGGGCAAGAGAAGTCTTTCCATCAAAAGCCAGTGGTGTTTCAATCGAATCACGGGAAAAGCACTCAGGAGGCGTCCGCGTGAACCCAGAAGACCTCACTTTTCGGGGACACTGTTGGTCGAGTTCATGTCAATGGATCGCGAATGCGGAGCCCGAAGGTCTTCCTTCCCCTCATCTGGGGAGAGACGCTGGTGTCCGCTCTCCTCTTCCCAACACACCCAGGCCCGGCCCCCACGCCCCTGGCTGAGGCCACTGAGGACGCATAGGGTCCCTGAGAGGCCCGCGTGCTGTCTAGGCGGTTCCAGAACAAGCTGTGGGTGGCCCCACGTTTCACTGAGTACATTTCACTTTGTTTTCAAGTCCTAGAAAACGGTCTCCCGTGCGTCATCCAAGGGGCGTAGAAACGGCACCGTCGAGCTTTCACAGGGCAGCCTGGCTTTGCGATAGCGTCACTGTGACCTCTTACGCCCCTTCCCATTGGCTGGGCTACAAATCGTTATCGTACCGTCCTTATTAGTATTAATATCGTTCCTTGTAATTTTGTGACGATGGTCTCCGTGGTGTAGCATAACTCACGAGAAGGTTCCGTTCGTCGGATGAACCTCCCTCCTACCCCCTAAAAAGCCTTATGATGACTGTGGACTTTGGTTGTCCAGACCGATACCTTAAAGTTTATTAGCTGTGCCCTGAGCTTTTGTCATTTGACACTGTCCCTAATTGTGATATAGTCGGCCCGGCAGGGGACTGGGCACATCTTGGCGGCCAACCCAGTCACCACCTGGCTTTCTGCAGGCACCGTGGAAGCTCCCTCCAGTGGGTTAACGAGGCCCTGCCTTTGTCACCCGTCATGGCAATAGCCCTATGGGGGCTGTTTCCAGCTCTCATCTCAAGTGACTTCTTATTCACATTATATGAAATTAATATGCACATTATACCAATGAACATTTTATATTTCTTCAATTAAAATTCCCTACCCAAATATACTGCTTTAATTGCCGGGAATGCCAGTGTTAACGCGACGTCTCTGCTGAACGCCGGCTAAGGTTTGCCCTCATCAGTTGCGGCCCCGCCATTCCCCATGTCCTTCCACAGTGCCAGCCACGGTGGCACCGCCTGTTCCTCGGGGAAAGAGGCCAGAAAATTAGCTCTCAAACTGTGCGGGCTTCAGGTATGGGGGGTGGTTAATGACTGGCTGCTGGTGGTCTTCAGGGAGGAGATACAGAAACAAAAAGTTCCCTGGGACCAGGAAAGCAAGAACTGGAAGAAAAAGACCTCGACGGCGTCTGCTGCAGCCCAGACGGTGGTGGCCCGGCCGACCGGTGGCAGGAGCAGCTGGCCACTCTTCTCTCTTCCAAACACCCACACTCTTTACTGTCCATCGTCTTTGAGCTGCCTGATCACCTGGGACACTTGGGGCCTCCTCTCTCCCCAAGGAGCCCTTATGGAACCTTCGGAGACCACACTTGGGTACCACCAACCTACATCCATTCAACAAACATCTGCTGAGCCTCTGCTCTGTTCCATCTGGGTGGGAAGAGCTCAGGGTGACCCCCACCCGCTGGATAAGAGGGTCCATGTGGCACCAATGGCCAGTGTGGGTGGCCTTTGCCTGGGGGACAAGAGAAGCTTGAATGGAGTAACATAAGGAAGAAACAGAAAAGGTAAGAAAAAGCAGGGAAAGCAGACTCTGGGCTCTGTCCAGGATTTCCTTGGCGTCCCAGGCGGGCACACAGTGCGCAGTCCGGTGTGAGCCAAAGCACAGAGGCCAGCAGCGTCAGTGGGTGAGACCTGCCCCACTTCCTTCGGCAGCGAACCCGCGCTCAGGCTATACTTTCCCATCGTGTGTGTTCAGCTCCCCTCTATACATAATTCAAGCATTTCCCCCCTCTCTACATTTCCCACAGAATATTAAAAAGTTGATCTAATGCAAAAATCCTGCTCTCCCACCGCCTATGCGAAGCAGAAAATAAACATGTATAAGCCAATGAGGCAGAGTTCTAGTTCAAAACGTGAATTTTGTGCTGCAGAGGATGGGGCTGCCCCCACGGGGTGAACGCCCTTTTGGTCACAGTGTAGGGCCTCGTGGAGAGTGATAACCTGTGACTATCCTGTGACACCCACCCTGTCACCACCTTCACAAAATGCAGGTGTGGCAGGTTACTCTGACCTCACAAACCACACAAGACCCTCCCAGTTCCTTCTCCATTTGCTCCATCCACTCAGCCACACCAGCTGGGCGAGACTGAAATCTTTAGGTAAAAGTGAAAAGACATGGCAAGGGCTGGAGGAACTGCACAGCCTTTAAGTTGCGTCCTGAGACCAGAGGTCTGGCGGGCCCGCTTTTCTCTTTCAGCCCTCTCCCGGGTCACTCCAATGGCCTGCAAGCACGTGGGACCGAAGTTCCGGTTTGCCTTCTTCTGCATCCACTGGGCCCTCCCAGAACCACCTGTTCTGTTGCCCCTGCCACTCCCCACCCCCACCCCCACGGCCCCAGTCCAGGGCCAGGTATGTCAAGGAAGCAGTGTCCTGGCAAGGCCCCCTTCTAACTGCTCCACAGCGCCCCCTGCCTGCCTTTGGTGCCAAGAGCTCGTGAAAACAGCAAATCCTCCAAAGCACCCCAGGGTCCTGGATTCTAGTGTTTACCACATAAGCAAGGCGTGGCCGTATTTGGCTATAAATCACACTTTCATGAGGCAACATGGACTGCAACATACTCCACAGAACACACGACGGGACTGGGGTTGTCAGGGCAGCCTGCCCACCAGCCACGCCCCCTGCAGGGTCTTCCAGGCCACGCTGGACTCCTGGATTTGGGTTCTGCGTTCGTTGCATTTTTTACTTTTTTTTTTTTTTTTTGGTAATTCAGAGAACTCTTTAATTTCTCTACTTAATGTCTTAATTGGACCTTTCAGAATGTAAATGTTCTCCAGCCCCTGAAAGGAAAAATGCCCTTCAAGTTTGGTTGTGATTTGCTAAGTGAACCTGGCAGAAGAGGTAAGGCATCCTGTGGGCTCCTGGAAGGCCCTTCAGGTGGGCCAAGGTCACCAGGGGTGTGCTCATGTGCTCCTGGGAACAACCTGTAGCTCCGGAAAGGTGGGGACCGGCAAAGGGTCAGCTGGCCTGTACACAGAGGGAGTCCTAGCATTGGTGGAAGGAGATACAGCTACGGCACGTGCTCTGAGGGATTTTTCAGAGACCCAGCTTAGCAAAAGTTGCCCATTTCCCTTCCACAGCCAGAGGGAAGCCCAGCAGAGACCGTGCTTCCCGGTGATGCCCCTTGAAACGATGCAGGTGAGAAGATACGATTGGTGGCAAATTTATCAACATAATTGCTACCGACAGACCATTTCACAGGCTCTGCTCAGACTCCCCAAACAGCCCAGCCCACAGGGGTCCGCTTTGGAATCCTTTTGGCTTCTGCCTTCCGGAGGGTCCCCTCGGATGACATTGTTTCATCCTGGAAGTTGCCCCTGGGGAGGCAGCTCTGTCGTGGACAATCAAGCCTGGTTGACACCCGGGGGGAAGCCGCCCACAGGTTGGCAGGTGAGCCGGCCAGACGTGTCCTGTAATCTCTCAGGTAATTTGCTGTCGTCACAGCTCTAATCACTCCTACGGATGTCTTCATGTAGGGCTTCGAACGTCACTTTCATTTTTGACAAAAATATGACATAAAAGAGGACAGTGTTAAAGAATGATTATTCCCCTTCTGATGTAGGTGCTTTTAGTATCATCAAATGATTTAAAAGGATTAGACATGACAACACTCACAGCTGGCTGATTTCTGTTTGTTCTAGAAGCAGACATTACTCGTTTGCGTAGTTCACCCACTGTCACCAGCACTGAAGTTTGTGGCCGGGCAGAGCCAGCGCCCTGGAGGTCGCGATCGGCGTGGCGCGGGGAGGGCGAGGGGAGGACAAAGGCAGCAGGGTAGGAGGGGCAGGCTGGGGTATGAATGAGCTCTCCCGCACTACACTGTGTTTTAATTAATCTGACACTTCTCAAAACGCCGAATTGACTTTTCACCATTCCTTTACCACGTGAGTGCTTTTCCTTGTCACTGAGCAGGTCAATTGTACTCATGCTCCGAGCTGTTTCCTGTATCGATCTCTGGTCCTATCACCGCGTCTGGTGCACGATCACACAGCGGAGCAGGCGGTGTCCCGAGCCCTGCCCCCCGCCAGAACCTCTATCCAGGACCAGTCACTTATAAATTGTCGAGCTGAACCAAGCTCTCTCCCCAGTCATCCAAGCCCCATGTCTAGCTTTCAGGAGCATGTCCCTTAAACGCATGGCTAAGGTAAAGAAAGATGTTCCTTTGACTTTTTAAAAATTAAATGTATTGGGGTGACCTTGGTTAATAAAATTATATAGGCTTCAAGTGGACAATTGTATGCGACATCTTCTGTATATTGCATTGTGTATTTACTACCCAAAGTCTAGTTTTCTTCCATCACCATTTATTTGACCTCCTTTACCTGATAGTATGCCCACCCCCTTCCCTCTGGTCACCACCCCACTGTTGTCTGTGCCTATGAGTTTTTGTTTGTTTATTTTTCTTGTTTGTTCATTTGTTGCTTTCAGTTTTATATCCCATATGAGTGAAATCCTGTGGTTTTTGACTTTTTCTGTCTGACTTGTTTCGCTTACCATGATACTCCAGATCCATCCGTGGTGTTGCAAAGGGCAGTATTTCATCTTCAATACATAGCGCCAGGACCATTGGAAAGCCACACACACAAAAGAATGAAAGTAGGCTGCTGTCTGTCCCACAGACAAAAGTTAACACAAAATGAATCAAAGACCTAAACATAGGATCTAAAGCAATGAATTACGTGGAGGAAAACAGGTACCAAACTTATGGACTTGGTGTTAGAGTGGATTTTGTAAATTTAACTTCAAGGCAAGGGAAGTACAACCAAAAATAAACAAATGGGACCATATCAAACTAAAACTTACAAATGACAGCTCGGACAGGGGTTAATGTCCAAAATATATTAAAAACGTGTACAACTCAACACCAAACGGACAAACAATCCAATTAAACCACCGGAGGAGGACCTGAACGGCTCCTCTCCCAGGAAGACCTACGAATAGCCGATAGGTATATGTAAAGATGCTCACCTTCACTAGCCATTAGGGAAATGCAAACCCAAACTCCGATGAGATAGCACCTCCCACCTGTTAGAATGGCTGTTATCAGCAAGACAGGTAACAACAAGTGTTGGAGGTTGTGCAGAAAAAGAAACCCTCATTCCCTGCGGGTGGGAATGTCAATGGTAAGGCCACTACGGAAGACAGTCTGGAGGCTCCCCAAAAATTCAGACTAGAGTTACCACATGACCCAGCAATCCCTCTTCTGGGTATCTAACTGAAAAATTTGAAAGCATTCATTCCCCTGTGTTCATTGTAGCAGGATTCACGGGGCCGAGACCTGGCAACAAGGAAGTACCTCTCCATAGAGGATTGGATAAAGAAGACATGGTACATATGTGCAGTGGATTACCACTCAGCCATAAGAAAAGATGCAATACTTTTTGACTTAAAAAAATATTTTTTTATTAAATTTTTGGAGAGAGAAGAAAGGAGAGTGATAGAAACATCGATGCGAGAGAGAAACATCCATCAGTTGCCTCCTGCACGCCCCCTACTGGGGATCGAGCCTGCAAGCTGGGCATGTGCCCTGACCGGGAATTGAACCAGGACCTCTCAGTCCACGGGAGGATGCTCAATCCCCTGAGCCACACCAGCTGGGCCTTTTTGACCTTTTTTCAAGCTCTCAAATTAAGACTCCCTGTCCAGTTGCCTGAGATTTCCGCACTACCCAGAAGCCTCAAGCTTCCTTGAATTCCTGTGACATCTCTGACGACGGCAGTGTGCGGTGATGTTGATAAGGCTGAGGGGGTCCAGGCATCGGAAACAACGCAAAGATGCTGCCAGATCTCTGGAAACCCTGCCGCTCAGCGAGGCGGGAGACGTGCTCCCTCAGGGCAGACCCTCCCGGAGTGAGTCTCTGACTCCAAGTCCTTGAAAATCCTCAGTAAATCGTTTCCTCCTCCTCGTGTCCCTCTGGGCTGGTCGAGGCCAAGCTCCATGACTCAGTCATGAGGCAGCGTCTGTGTGGGAGGCTTGGCCACGAAGGAAGCAAACTTGTTCCAGCCCAGGGGGTCCTAACACGGCCCCGAGATGAGCTCAGTGGTGGGCCTGCGTCCCGATCGCATTCACAGCTGCTGCACGTTAGCGGCACAACCCAAGCTGTGAGATGTTTGTGCTTCTCTATTTCCACATTGCGAGTAGATTTGGAAGCCTGAGCATTCATGATGGACGCTTTCATCTGTAGGTATCTTGTATCACCAGACAGGCCTCTGCTCCATCCTCGTGACAGATGCACGGGCCCATCAGGAGCACATTTCACCCCACGGGAAACCACAGAGCAGACATCGGGCGCCCCCTCTCAGGTGCAGCGCTGGACCCCCCCATGCCACCTCCTTTAGGTGGAGTCGAGTGGGGAGATGAGCTCGTTAGAATGCAAAACCCCCACCAGGCTCCTTCCTCACCCATTCCCAACAGTTCCAGAACGCACGAGTAAGGCTGGGGCCTATTCCCAGCAGCCCTTCCCCCACACTGGCCGCCCTGGTGGCACCTCGTGGTCACTGGCCCCTCTGTTCCTCATCAGGCACCGCCAAGTCCTGGCTCAGGTGCTGAGAACCCCTTAGGAAGGAGGCCAAGTCTCATACCTCCTCTGATTTCTGTTTCAGAGATGATATAAGGAAACATAATACTCCGGATCACTCTATCGTACCCCAAACAAGAATGTCTTAAAGGATTTAGATACGGTGCAGAAATGTGCATGCGTTCCTTGCCTTCAGAAACATGCACGGCAGATTTGGAAGTCTGTCGGGACTCGGCTCGAGGAGCACAGACCCAAGCATTGTTGGCTCAGTCTTGAAAGTGGGGCTGCGTCTCCAGGACTGCCAGTCTGAGCCAAGGCCAGACCCAGCCAGACCAAGGGAAAGGTGAGAAAGATGCCAGTGTGTTACCTGGCACTCAGATTCACTCCTCTGTCCATGGG
This sequence comes from Tadarida brasiliensis, assembly GCA_030848825.1. NCBI lineage: Eukaryota > Metazoa > Chordata > Mammalia > Chiroptera > Molossidae > Tadarida > Tadarida brasiliensis. The sequence continues at coordinate 5,597,203 of CM061271.1, forward strand.
TTTTTACTGTGCGTATACATTATGATTTTTTTTAATTGAGAGGAATGGGGAGAGGGAGAGAGTGAGAAACAGGGATGAGAGAGACAAACAGTGATTGGTTGCCTTCCGCACCCATCCTGACTGGGAATCTAACTATCTTTTGGTGCATGGGACCACACTCAACCAACTTAGCCACATGGGTCAGGGCTGCTTTTTCTTTTTTTCTTTTCTTTATTTTTTCTTTATTGATTTTTAAAGAGAGAAGAAGGAAGAGGGAGAGAGAGATAGAAACATTGATGAGAGAAAACATCGGTTGGCCGCCTCCTGCATGCCCCCCACTGAGGATCGGGCCCACAACATGGGCATGTGCCCTGACTGGGAATCGAACCAGCATCCTCTTGGTGCATGGGTCGACGCTCAACCACTGAGCCACACAGGCCAGGCCATAGGATTTTTCTTAAAAACATACCTGTACACATGCAGCATCTACCCTTGACCCAGGGGTGTGCTGGAGCTGGCTTGAACGGGCTCTCCAGAGCTAACGTTAAATTTTCAGGAATCTTGTGAGCTGGTTTTTAAACCCAGCTGTTATGAAATATTAAGCTCACAATGAATATTCACTACAAACTTACAATGAATAAATTAAATAAAACCTATTACCTTTTGAAAACACAATTTATTTTTCCCAAATAAACAAATCACTTTCTAATGGATGCATTATACTTTCCTACCATCTGTGCTGTAGAGGTTATTTGCCAGTTTTAACCGCATGGTAAAATACCACACATTGGGCTGTGGCGTGGTGGCAGTATTTACACCACAGAAATGGGCAAACACCATAGATCCAGCTTGTTCCCTTTGCACAATTGGTTATCAAGCACATACTCCTGGCACCCTATTGCTCTACACTTTTCCTATTAAGTTGACCTTTGGGAAGTCCTGAGAAATTCAGCTCCTTCACTCATAATACACATGAAATCTGTTGCCCACCCACATTTATCGGCTAACATTCATCCACTCCTGTGTGTGGGAAGGGAGAGTCTCTTCTTTTTATTTTTTTCCTTTAAATAGATTCAGCCGTGTACAGAATTATCCCATGTAATGGACTTGGTCTCCATCTGCAATTATTAATATTGGGCAGAGGTCATGTGTTTCTTGGCGAGGCTCACGTTCCCACGTATAAATCATGATAAAGAGCTTCAGCTCTGGAGGGTGGACTGATGTTTTCAATTTGGCCAGTGCAGGAGCAGAGTTGGGTTTAAACAAGGGCTCTTTGAAAACGCCGGAGTCCAGTTGTACAGGCCTGACTGAGAGAGCCTGGATTGCCTCACCAATGCTGCAGCCCGGGGACCGAGGGACATGCCATGCCAGTGCGCGTCCTCCCTCAGGGCCTGGCACGCCGCGAGTCTGTGCTGCACACCCTCGTACGGCCCACTGTCAGGGCGCTTGATTTCACTCATCAGAGAGACTGCAGGGCCTGTGCCGATCGGGGAGCTGGAGATCACGCACCCTGCGCAGGCCCCTCCCGGGGGTGGGGGCACCTAGTGGCCTCGCAATGAAGCTTCGCAGTTTCTCTGTTTAATTAAGGAGGCGACATGGCCTGGGGAAGATGACCGATCCTCTCATTAGGTGACTTTTTGCACTGAAGGACCACACGTGCTCAGGTTTCGTGCAAACGTCCCATCCACCCTCTGCCGCCTCCCAGCTTCCTCGGGGTCAGTCACAGCTCATGTCCCCAAGTCTTCTTCCTGACAATTTAGGGCTCCAAAAATGAGAAAATAAAAAAGTCGGGTCACGCCTGTCTTCTAAGCCCCAGGGGGAGAGGAGACGGACCAGGGACGATCCTTCCACAGTTTCCAGCCCGATCTGATTAGAGGCCCTGCTGGTCCCCCTCAGCGTCCCATGTGTTCACGTCATGTTATCTCCTCATCTCAGTGTTTCTGTATTTATGACTTCTAAGTGAATATTTATTGAGGATTTATTACATGTCAGGAAGAAGGAGTCGCATGCCCAAAGACGCATTTAGAGAACGCTGCGAGAGCGACATCAGCGAAGCGCTCCTCTGGGACACGGGGGAAGATAAGAAGAGCGAGGTGGGCAGGTTATCGGGGCCCGCTGCTAACCTTGTTGGAGTTTGTCTTGGGGAAAGGGAGCTTCTAACTGATTTCGTCCAGGGCGTGTTTGCATGTATATACGCACAGGCGTACACGTTTAGGATGAGGAGAAATCCGAGCTCAACGCATCCTCGGCTGTTGTCACGTGACTGCTGTCCTGTCTGCGCCCCTTCGAGGGAACACGGTGTTCACCCGCCCTGGCGAGGTCTCTGTTTCAGTATTTCATTGTAGTCAAAGAGCTAACTACAGTTTTCTGCATTTTCCATGGTTAGTTCTGGGTTGACTCAAACAATACTCTTACACAGGCTTTTTCTTATCGCTTTTCAATAGACCAGCTTATTCTATCAATCTGCATGTGTCTGCATGTGTGTCTGTCTACATGTGTTTGCGTCTCTGCATGTATGTCTATGTGTCTGCATGTGCGTGTATGTCTGCATATATGTGTCTCCATGTGTGTCTGCATGTGTTGTATCTCTGCATGCGTATCTTCATGTGTATCTGTGTGTGTCTCTATGTTTGTCAGTGTGTGTCTGTGTGTGTCTCTGCATGTGTGTGTGTGAATCTACTAGTCCTACTGGCAGGACCCATCCTTAGATACTGTTAAAGCTGTAGAATTCAGGGTGTGACAAATGACAGCCTTTCCCTGCAGTGGCCGTCATTCACAGCAGATGGGTCACTGACCACTTCCGACCAATGTTCCGAGCAGAAGCCACTCCCAAGCAGAGGCTGGAGGTGCAGAGCTGGCTTGGCCGAGGTGGCCGTCGCCCTTCTCCCGGAGGCCAGCAGCCCCAAGCAGGCTGGCCCTGCAGAGCGCACGGTCGGAGGAACCCACAACAGACAGACGACAAGTGCTTGTTTTGAATCTCTGGTTTTGGAGATATTTACTTTTAACTTTTTTCTATCGGCAGGCTAATATGTTTAATTGTATGCCTAAAGTTTCAGGCAAAGCCCATAAGGAATTTCCATTTTTATTCCATCCCGGGGGATCTGTCTGAGGCCGATGTGCTGACTCCGTGAGAGACGATCCCCGTAGCCATCATGCTGGCGACATCTCCGTGGTCTCGTGTGTGTGTGAGATGGGCACAGTGATGCTTCGATACTGGTTGACAAACATGTGACTGTTAGATGTCTACAGACTGAATACAACCAACAAATTACCTTGGCAAATACTGCAAATGGCACAACGTAAGTCATAAAACAGGGAACTAGAGTCTTCTAAGGGTTAAATTATCTCTGCAGGCATGTAGACTAGTTAGATTAAGTCAGTTTTGTTTGAAAACTTCAGTCCCATAATGAATATTTTTAATTAAAATAACCAACACAATTTATACTAGCTGCTCTCAGTATGTTTCTCTTATTTTTGTGAAGGTTCTCTTTGCTGTGACATCCACCCACCCACGGACGCAGGTTCATAGACGAACCTCCGGAGCCCTAAATGTTCACGGTACTTGCCCTGATTTTACTGGAGCGCCTTCAGCAAAGACTTCTAGGCTGTCCACTGTTTCCTCACATACTTTTTTTATTTTTTAATTACCAAAAATTTGAACGGAGTTGCGCTTGCAAAAAAGTGAATTTTGCAGACTCATATTGACAACTAGAAAGACAATTCCTTCTGCTGCCCCTCCCCAAATGCGATTGCCTTTTCGGAGATAACTACTAAAAAGAGTGACGTGTGTATCATTTATATCTTTTTTTTTTTTTATATCCTCACCTGAGGACATTTTTTCATTTTTTGTTCAGATAGAGTGGGAGGGAGAGAGAGGAAGAGAGAGAGAGAAACATCAACGTGAAAGGGACACATCGAGTGGCTGCCACCCGCACGACCAATCAGGGCCGGGGACAAACTGCAACCAAGGTACATGCCCTTAGTGGGAACCGAACCCGGGTCTCTCTGTACCGCAGGCCGACGCTCTAACCGCTGAGCCAAACCGGCCAGGGCTCATTTATATCTTTTTATGTCCAAATTCATGAGTGAATAGTTTACACAGGCAAGTCCATTCCTATTAAATATTCTTTTTATTGTCAGGCAGCTTTCCCCCCCTCATCAATGTAGCTTTCACATTTTCCAAAGCATTTAAAAATATTATTATTTTTGATATTCGCATAGTATTCCGTAGAATGGATGTCCCACAGTCTATTTAACCAACATCCAACTGATGAGCATTCAAGCTGGTCCCAGGCTTTAGCTATTGCAAATAACACTCCCACGGGTATCTGTGTGCGTGTGTCAATAAGGTAACCGTCACTGTAAGTTACTTGCTGTCAAGAATATGCACACTGTAGATTTTGACAGTCACTCTCATATTGTTTTCCAAAAATTATCTAGCAAAGAACAGTCACTAAATCACAATGAGTATATGAGGGTGTCTACTGCTCTCGGTCAACATCACATTAATTGGAAGCTTTTAAAAAAAATAATTTTCTTTTTCTTTTTAAATTTTGTTTTCTTTATTGACTTTAGAAAGAGAGGAAGGGAGAGGGAGAGAGATAAAAACATCGATGAGAGAGAACATCGATTGGCCACCTCCTGCATGCCCCCCACTGGGGATCGGGCCCACAATCTGGGCATGTGCCCTGACTGGGAATCAAACTGGTAACTTCCTGGTGCATGGGTCGACGCTCAACCACTGAGCCACACTGGCTAGGCTTAAAATAATTTTCAATCCACGCCCTATAATTTTTTTCTGCAAGTTGCTCACATTTTTTAGGAGAACAAGGTGATAATTTAATATATGTGTACATTGTGAAATGATTCTCATAATCAGATTGATTAACACATTCATTGCCTCCGGTAGCTAGCTTTCCTTGTCGGGAGTAGGAACATTTAAAATGGATTTTTGAAGAAAATTTCCGGAACACAATAAGATGTTAACTAGAGTCACCATACTGTTTATTACATCCCTGAACTTATGTATCTTATAACCAAAAGTTCGTACTTTTTGACCAATCTCTCGCAATGTCCCCCACCCTCCTCTTAAAAGGTTGAAAAATAAAGGAATGAATTGTAATAAAGTTGGCAAGAGGTATTCAAAATAAAAGAGAAAAGAGGTGAAAATAAACAAAAAAGGAAAGAAAGCAGTAGTATTTCCCAGGGAAAAACAAACACAGACACTCATGAACATGTGAACGTATTTTCAATTCAATAAAACCTTCACTGAGCGAGCCTTCAATGTATCTGGTCCTTGGCTAGTCATTTTAAGTTCAAATCACTTAATAAACCCCAAAACCCCATGAGACAAATGCTATTGAACCCATTTGAGTGATAAGGAAATTGAGGGCCAGCTGGTAACAAAGTTGGGAGTTACACTGAGGTCTTTCGACACCAATCACTTGTTCCTTGTGACTCCATTTCCAAAATGACCCCATGTGAGGAAAGAAGAACCTTTAGACAAACAGTTTGTTCAAAGATGTAGATTTTTTTTCCAATTTTTTTTCTTTATTGATTTTAGAGAGAGAAGAAGGGAGAGGGAGAGAGAGATAGAAACATCGATGAGAGAGAACATCGATTGGCCGCCTTCTTCATGCCCTCCACTGGGGATCGGGCCCACAACCTGGGCATGTGCCCTGACCTGGAATCAAACTGGCGACCTCTTGGTGCATGGGTCGACGCTCAACCACTGAGCCACACCTGCCGAGCCAAAGATGTGGATTTTTTATGAATGATAATTATTGGTACTTCCCTTCCCGCAGCAATTCTCTGCCTCCAGGACCCAGAGGAGGTCATGTCGATTACCTGTGATGGACTGTTTTTCGCTGTTAGATGACGCGACTGCTTTATGCCACACGTCCCAGCGCGTGGTGGGCGGGAAGTGACCCGGTGAGAAACGCTCTATAATTAACCTCGAACATCAGAGTGAACCCGGGCAGAGGCAATGCTTTCAAATGACGTTTGCCTCTTCATTCTCGCCGAGCTGTAGGCTGCTGGCATTCTTTCAGCAAATTCGGGGACCTCTCCGATGATGCTGACCTGGCCAACACCATTCTTGCTGCTTTCATTAACAATGGACCGTCCCCCCACGGTCAAACAGCGACCACGGGAAAGAAGCACGCGTTCCACGGGTCCAGCATTTGCTGCGCTCCACGGGGACCTCGCCTCCTGCTGGCACAGTCATCAGAGTATTGGCAGGCGGGGCACCGAAGTCACTCTCCCGGGTCTCCAGGACAGCTGGCGGCTGTTGGCTTCGACACCCCCTCCGGCTGGAGGGCTGCTGTGTGGGGCCAACCCACACCCCCTGGAAGGCACTTCCGAGCATTTAACCAAGAGGATTAAAATTCAATTTCATTACCAAATAGAAAGCAAAACAAAAGAATGACGACAGAAATAAAGCCAAAATATATTAGTGATGACAGCAGCTGTGACGGACTCAGACTTTCCTACTGGAAGGTTTGAAGATGGGTCAACATCAATTACACACAGCTCAGCTTTGCTTATACACACGTTCGGCCGAGTGCTAAAAGGAAGGCGTCACGTAGTCAAATACGAACCCGAGAAAGCCAGTGCGGCACCATTCACGACAGAGAAGGAAGAAGTCAAGACGGAAATCTTGAAATAGGAGCAAAAAGTATATATTTGATGTTGATGCAGATTAAAACAGCCGGAGAAGGGAGGACAGTCGTCATTCTACAAACAGGGAACAGCACGAAGCCAACTGTATCAGGGAAAAATGACTATGAATAAACAGTGAATTCGTGAAACCACAGTCATCGAGGGAGGAGTCAATCTGCTTTCTCTGGCTTGGAAAAATCCAATGGACAGAAATACCTAGCCTGTGGAAGATCTAATTGACCAAATTAGTAAGTTTCATTACACACACACACCCCCATTCACGTGTGTGTGAGTGTGTGTGTGTGTGTGTGTGTGTGTATGAGAGAGAGAATATAGACACACACTCACATGTTTATCTTGCAAATAAAGATTTTACCTTTATTCAACTATCCATTGAACACGTACGAAATTATCTACATGGCAGGCCATGCACAGAGTCCCGGGTGAAGATGTAAATCAGCTTTAATAGGTTGCAAAGTGCAGAAATCCTACAAGCAAATGTTTAGTAACATCGGAAATGAATAACAAAAGAAGAGTAAAAGAATCAAATCACTTGAAAGCTTTAAAAACAAGGTTTTCTAAACAACTCAGAATTAAGACAGATGACGATTTTAAAGAAAAGACAAACACGTATTTGCTGAAAATAATATATTAACATAGGAAACCCAAAAGAATTAACTAGGATATATAAAAAATTGAGGAATGTGCCAGGAAAATATAAAAGCATTAATAGCTCTTCTGGATATCAGCAACAACCAGTTAGAAGGTGTTTAGGAATTTACACCCCTCTCACGTTAGTTAGCAAAACCAAACAAACATGAAATCCAGCATCACGCCTATAAGGAATATAAAGGTACCGTAAAAAGAAAATGTCACACTATTTCTGAAATGACATAAATAAACAGAAATCTCTTGCTCCTAGTTGGGAAGATCACGTATGATACAGTTGGCAAAGTACCACCCCTATCAAAATGTCAGTAGGATTTTATCTAACTTGAGGAGAGTTATTCTAAAAGTCATCTGGAATACTAAATTACAGAGAACGAGGCCAGCACGTCCACTGTCCCCATGTCTCTTCAGATTGTACTGGACGTTCTCCGGTGCCACCGGCAAGAGTGTCTAAGGAAAGTGGAAAGATTCACTGGGAAGGAAGAAACAGAACTATCCGTTCTGAAGATGATACAAGTAAATAAGATCATTAATAAATAATTGTGTGTATCAATAGCCCACAGGGATTTTAAGATTCATTAGTAAATTACTAAGCGACTTTAGAGGTTTTTCTAGGTAGAAAGTTAATACACAAAAGTTATTCTGTATGACCCCATTAAACAAAAGTGAAAATTGTAAAAGGATCGTTTGCAATGTGATTTAAAAACTGAGTCCACAGAAATAAGCACTGCACGTAAGACAGGCAAGGCTTTTCCACAAGAAACTAAAACACATTAAGGAAGTTAAAGATGGGGAAGTTGCACAGACAGGTGCACCTGTGAACCGGATGCTACAACAGCAAGGCATCTGGCTCCCAGCGGTGATGAGGAGAGTCTCGGCGGGTGGACAGCGGTTTTAAGGACACTCTCCTGGGCCTGCTTGTAAAGTCGATTGTAAAATTCATATGGAAATCCAAAGTGTTCATCTTAGAACAGAAGAACAAGAGGGAAGACATGCTTTCCCAGAAATTAATTATTATTGCAATGCCATCTTAATGAAGACGATGAGTGCTGGCAAAGTGGTGCTCCAATAGTCCGATAGAACTGAATCCAAAGGCCTGAAACCAACTTGTACTTATATGGCAAATGATTAACATCGAAAGTGTAATCGCCGAACTGTGGGGAGTGGCTGGACTTTCAAAAACAAGCTTGGGAAAATAGGTGTCCACCCAGGTTGAACACAGTTCCATTGGGTCGCTCCTTCACCCTATACACAAAAGTCTCTTCCATGGGATTGCAGACGTAAATGGGAAAGGCCAAAGAGGACAGTGTTTAGAAGACACTGCAGAAACACATCATGATTTCTGGGCAGAAAAAGGTTTCTTTTTTTTTTTTTTTTTTTTTAATCCTCACCTGAGGACATTTTTCCATTTTTTGTTCAGATAGAGTGGGAGGGAGAGAAGGGAAGAGAGAGAGAAACATCGATGTGAAAGGGACACATCGAGTGGCTGCCACCCACACAACCAACCAGGGCCGGGGACAAACTGCAACCGAGGTACATGCCCTTAGCGGGAACCGAACCCGGGTCTCTCTGGACCGCAGTCCGACGCTCTAACCGCTGAGCCAAACTGGCCAGGGCAGAAAAAGGTTTCTTAAACAGGACACGTAACATACTGAAAAAGAATTTGATGGTTACATCTGAACACCTAAAAAATAAGAGTGTTCATCAATACACACCGTCAAGCACAGGAAAAGACAAGCCACAAAATGTGTGGCTTGCAAGAAGATGTTTGCAATTATCATACCTACTAAAGGCTCAAACCTGCAGTATATAAGGGGTCTCTAGACAGCAACATGGGAAGGACAGAGGACCCCAGTAAAGAGGGCCAGGCATGAACAGACCCTGCGCAGAGGAAGGAATCCTAATAGCACATAAATGTGTGAAAGGTGCTCCCCACTTCATTAGGCATCGGGGACCTGTAAATGAAACCACGTGAGGGCTGTGTCACACCCACTGAAAGGCTCCCATGGAGAGGACAATACCTAGCAAGGCTGAGAATGTACTACAGTGGACATTCTTACACCCTCTTGGTGGCTTGACGTGTAAGTGGGTTTGACGTGCTGAAAAACATTTGGGCATTATCAATATTAAGCACATGCATATATGTTGTGTGTGTGTGTGTGTGTGCGTGCGTGCGTTCAAAAGCGCGTGTGCCACGTGCCCTGGAAGACATGAACAAGGACCTGCCGTGCCATTATTCTTCAGTGCTTCTCACCAGAAGCAACCCAGAGCCTCAGCAGCGGTAGAACGGATACATGTCATGCAGGGTGGGAATTCCCTAAAACAGCGCATAGCAAGGAAAGGGGGTGAACTAGAGCTATACATAAAAACGTGGGTGTGTTTCAAAACCAAAACATCGAACAAAAGAAGCCATATACACAAAAGAACATAAAAGTTCTTTTATATAAAGTCCATGTATATACCAATTCATTCATTTATTTATTTATTTTTCTTTATTGATTTTAGAGAGAGAGGAAGGGAGAGTGAGAGAGAGAGAGAGAAAAACATCAATGAGAGAGAACATCGATTGGCCACCTCCTGCATGCCCCTCACTGGGGATCGGGCCCACAACCTGGGCATGTGCCCTGACCGAGAATCGAACCGGCGACTTCTTGGTGCATGGGTCGATGCTCAACCACTGAGCCACACCAGCCAGGCTCATTTATTATTAAAGTTCAAAATGTGCCAAATCCCTCAGAATTCTAGGATACACTCCTGGTGAAAAATAATACAGAGAAGCAGGGCGGGCTGTGGTTGCCCTAGAAACCAGGACAAGCTTCCTGTAGGGGGCGGGTGTGAACACCTGGACCTGCCAGGCCTCTCAGGCCTCCAATGCTGTTTCTTCACCTGGGTGGTAGCTCCATGAATATTCATTTGATAATATTTTGTTAACTTCTAAATTTGTATTTTATGCACTTTTTAATATGTGTATTATATTTGATCATAAAAATGTCTTAAAAATGGGTATTTTTAGCCCTGCTGGTGTGGCTCAGTGGTTGAGCAGCAACCTATGCACCAAGAGGTCTCTGGTTATTTTCCCAGTCAGGGCAAATGCCCAAGTTTCGGGCTCAATCCCCAGTAGGAGGCATGCAGGAGGCAGCCGATCAATGTTTCTCTCTCATTGATGTTTCTATCTATCTCTCCCTCTCCCTCCCTCTCTCTAAAAATCAATAAAAACATTAAAAAAATTTTTAAATAATAAAAAGCAGGTATTTTTAGAAAAAAATAAATGTGTCCCAATGAGCAAGCTCTTGCCCTCTCATCTACGAATGTGCGTGGTGATCACAGTCATAAATTGGGGGCTCGGAACAGTGTCCGTGGCCTAGGACCGGTGTCTGCGGAAGGCCCAGAGATGTCCAGGCAACGAAGATGAGGTGGGGGAGTCCTTGCAAATCAGTGAGGGGTGAACTGGGTATTTTATCGATGGAGCCGGCACTACTGGCTGGCTGCAGAGAAAAAATATCAAAATAAGTAACTGAAACTAACCCTGGACGAAGGAACACGTTCAATACAGAAATGGAATGGTGTGTGACGTGACTTGACCTTTGGGTGTACGAGGGCTTTCTAATCAAAGATGCAAAGGAGAAAACAATGTATAGAGAAAATCGACAAAGTAACTACTGATGATGTAAACTTCTGAGGTCAAGTTGTTTCTGATGTCAGAAACATCGAACGTGGAAAATTTAAAAGCGCCTATCAAACCAGGAAACTATGTTTCAAACCAGGATGGGGCCCAGAGATGTTGTTATAAAATGAACATCCTTAAGATACAAAGTGCACATGTGTCGATTAAAAAAGAAGCATCGAGACTCAAGGACAGCGATTTTCCACTGGTGTGCCACAAGGATGTCTACGACCTGTAGTGCCTGACTGCTCAGTCAGGGCCACTGACCTCTTTCCCTTAGATTGTCAAATAGGGAAAAATGACAACAGCCAACACAGTAATAGCCAGCCATCTGGTGTGAACGAATAAAAACTATATCTATATTTTCTGTCAGATCAGCAAAAAATATACTTTTTGGTGTGCCACAGAATTTTAGTAATTAGTTTATGTGTGCCATGAGATGAAAAAGGTTGAAAATCACTGCTCAGGCGTATAGCCAGAATATTAACAAAATGGAAATGCAAACCGCAAAGGTTCCAACTTGCAAGTAACCAAATAATTAAAGTCAGAGCAAGAAGATCCCATTTGTCACCTACCAAATTGACAAGGATTTGAAACTGCTTATTTTTAAACCCCGGCGAGGGTGCAGTCGGGTGGATTTCCCATCCCGCTGACTGAGCGCCCATCTGGGAAAGCGGTTGGCCGATGAGTACCGAGGACCATAAATCCATCCCCAGTAACTCTCATCCTGGAAGCCTACCCAAGGAAACAATACGGAATGTGGACAGAGATGAATGCATCCGTGTTGCTGGCTGCGTTATTTAGCAACATGGAACGGCCTGGGGGCCCGCAGTAAGGGAGTCAACTCTGATTCACCCCGGGACCCCCTCTGCAAGCCCAGAATCCTATTCATAAAGAGGTTTCAGTGCCTGGGGAAAACTCATGTGCTGTGAACAAGGGCAGATCCAGGGTTTGAGGGGCCTGAAAACTGTATAACTGGCGTGTCCTCCTTCAGAGAGAGAATTAAACGTCACCAGTACGAGAATTGCATATCACCCACACGGGTCAGGAGACTTCAGCTTCGTTTGAGTCATAGAACGCCTCTGAATATCAGATTATGAAGCTTTTAAAACAAAATACAAAAATATACGGGTGATAAAAAGGGATTGGAATAAAGATGTTAAATTTGGGTACTGGAATCATGAATGATATATATTCTCTTCTGTTTATGATCTGTTATTTAAAAAAACAAACAAACAAACAAAAAAAACCAATCAAAACCCATTTTAAGTAAGGAAGTAAAATGGGGAAGGAGAGGGCAATGGGAAAGTCCAGGCAGAAAAGGCAGAATGAGCCAAGGCACGGAGACCTGGGCTGGCTCGGTCTGTGGGGCACCTACTCTGGAGTGAGGGGCTGGCTGGGAATCAGGGTGGGTGGGCTGGGGGCTCCCCCAGCTCATTTGCTGTGAGGCTTCCCGTCCATCACTAGAGATCTGGGCTGTTTTAAAGTAAACACTTGGTCGAGTATCGGCATACTCAGAACTTGGTCATCACCTTTTATCAGATGTTAGTTTGTCAGATTTTCAGCTCCTGATCTTCCTTGGATGTAGGAATATTTTTCCTCGTGACATCTCAATAGGATGGGATGGTCCCAGGGAAAGCAGGTTGAAGGGGGCCAGAGAGAGACGATCCAGGTCATGTCAGATGGCCCAGCCAGACCTGGGTGGGCCCCAACCCAGGAGGAGGCTCTGAGAGAGCAGGGGAGCCGGGGACCAGAGTTCCAAGGGAAGGAGACCCTCATGGGCACACCTGCTACCACGTGGCGTCTGAACTTCCCCTTGTCACGCCCCTGCAGAAAGTCCCTCCTGAGGGAGGAGAAGGAAGAGGGTGAAAGGAAGGACATCAAACAGTCCATCGCGCTGAGAGAAGGCAAGGTGCCATCCACGGCCCGCGACAAGCGTGTTCCAGCTCGCGATGTGACTGAGTCCTGGTGGAGAGATCAGCCTGTGGAAGGACGTCTGTCCGCCGACGTGTGGCGTGGGAAGTGTTGAAGAAACGAGGTTTCTCGGTGACGCTGGCTCTGGGCTGTGGAGGGACAGAAGCCACCCTCCTCTTACCCACAAAACGGAGGATCACGAGATAAAGGTTTCCTGATTCCAAAATTCTAAAAGTCATCAAAGAAGCATTTGGCAGGTACCCACGCGCCTTCCTTGCAGGGCCCACGGTGGGCAGAGTCGATGCCTACCGGAGGCGTACGGGATTGGAACAAAGTCACCATTTTCAGGGAAATAAATCCTTTTTCCCATCACTTACCCCAAAGAAATCTAATTATTTTTACTCCACCATAATCTTTACTATTCAAAGGTAAAACAGGGGGAAAAAATGAATTTTATTAACAAAATTTACTAGATTAATATGACTGGGAACGCCACATAAAGTGTTAGCATTAAATATTAAAATATATTAATAAAATACTAGACTATTAAAGCCTAATATTTAATATAACACATTAATTGGGGGAATTGTGTCAGTCTAAACATAAAAGGGAATATCGAAGGCAGTGGTGACCTTTACCAGGCGGGATGACAACGGCCACCAGCCTGAGACTCAGCTCGGTGGGAGTCAAAGGGGGGTCTCCACCAGGGAGGTCCCCACACACAGGGGGCACATGTAGGGGTGTCACAGAAGAGCTGTGGGATGTCAGCAAGGGACAGTGAGACCCCAGGGACGAGCCCCCGTGGGGAGTCCTTCCCCCCTGCCTGAAGGGGCCAGGGGTGTGTGGCGCTGTCGCCAGGCTGCCAGGGCTAGGCTGCAGGAGAAGCGCCTGGAAAGTGCGTGGTAGGACAGCGATGCCTAACCCACAGCCTCCGGTGGACAGTGCCATGAGCATCCCCGCGGTGACCATCCTCCTCCAGAACTCCTGCTGGTCACGCCAGCTGGACGCAGGAGGACGAAGGAGGGAGCCCGGAGAAGCAGGCTGAGGACTCCAGCCTCCACGGGCACAGAGAGGTGGAAGCGGGCAGGGGCGCCATGGGACCAACCTGCTGGGCTGTCTGCTCCCTGCAGCACCCGCCCTTGCCAGACACTGAGAACGTCGGTCCTGCTTTCACCAGCGCTACCTGCCAGTGACCTGCGTCAGGGTCGGAGGCAGCTGGACGAAGTGCCATTGTCCATCCACTTCACTAGACAGAGACTCCAGAGAGCAGGACGACCCTCTCAGGGTGGGGCAGTCACAGGGTAGCTGCTGGTTCACCCGATGGTCGCACACCCGCTTAGCCACTGCACAGTCCCCTGGTCCCTGCCCACCCTGTCCTCCTAGGGGAAGCAGAGGAGGGTGAATCAATGCTCTGCCAAGCCGTGTCCTGGGCTGGCCCTGCCACCAATGCCCATGGCTGGGCAAGGCCCTACCTGCTGGTCAGTCACCTCATCTGAAAAGTCTGGCCTGGCCTGGGCAGTTCTGAGGCCCCTTCCACTCTCTGTCCTCCTTACAGGATGTGTACATGGTGCTGCATTCGCATAGAGACACACACAGACACACACACACACACACACACACAGACATACACACACACACACAGAGACATACACACACACAGACACACACACACAGACATACACACACAGACACACAGACATACACACACACACATACACACACAGGCACACACAGACACACAGACACACATAGAGACACACAGACACACATAGACACACACAGACACACATAGACACAAACACACACTAAAACACACACACACTCACACACACACACGCATGGGCATTCTCAACCAGGGGGCACGAGGCAGTGTGTGGGGACAAGTTTGGCTGTCCCAACCTGGGGTGGTGCTGCTGGGTCAGGGCTCTGCTCGACATCCTGCAGTGCCCAGGAGGCCCCGCCAGACCCTGGGCTGGCACTGGGCGCTGCGGCTGCCATAGCCAGCACCACAGACGCGGCTCGATCAGCACCGTGTTGCTTCTCGCAGTTCTAGACCCGAAGCCTGAGATCATGTCCCCAGGTGGGTTTCTTCTGAGGCCTTCTCCGTGGCCAGTAGATGGCCGTCCTCCCTGTGTCCTTACACGGTCTTCCTTCTGTGTGACTGTCCTCGCCTCCTTGTCTATAAGGACAGCCATCAGATTGGAGTGGGCCGCTCCCTAAAGGTCCCCTTTTGAGTTACTCTTTGTCACTCTTATCTCCAGACACTGTCACATCCTGTGGTACGACGGGGGTTAGGGCTTCGACAGGTGATGTGTGTGTGTGATTGTTAGTGTGGCCGCGACTTAGCTCACAGCAGCAAGTGACATTGGAAGGACCAATAGAGTTGACTCTCCGCCAGGGGCCTGTGTGTGGGCCAGCTCAGGCCTCAGTGACGGGAACAAACGGGCAGATGACAGATGGCTGCTGTGCCCAGAAAAGTTCCAAGCAGAGGGCGCTCCGTCAGGAAGTGCCCACCAGGGAGCTGCTCTGTGCCCCTCACGGCCCTGGGCATCTCTGCAGGCACACGCGTGCCCTCCCGGGGTCACCGCTGCACAGGCACCCCGAACCCATCTGCGAAAACACAATTAATGTATGGCATCGTTGTCTGCACCAGAAATGTGCCCCAAACACCTCCCTTTAGGAGAGTCACGTCTGCTGCGTTTACGCCGTCGAGTCACAAAACTGAACGTGTTCAGCTCCTGGGTGGCCAGATAAAAGACTCGAATTAAGAAAAGAAATTGTCTCTGAGTTTAAAATGTATTACATATAAGACTCGCTACGAGTTTTTTAAAAGTATATCTTTAAAAATGTATTTAAAATTGTTCAGTTTTAAAGATGTATTAAATGCATAGTGATGGAACAAATGTTTCAGATGACCTCTTAAGTATTATGATGGTTTTAATAACAAAGCATCCCACACCCTGAAGGCTGCGTCACTCCCAAACGTTGGATGGAGGCTCAATATCACCGCTGGTTTTTAACTGCCCTCAGTACACAAAACCAATAATATATGTCTTAATGCCGCCAGCCCAGCATTTATGGCAGATGTGAAAAATTGTATTTAAATTAGAAATGCTAAAATTAATATTTATTGACTCTGTGTTTCATTATCATTAGAAATTAGTTTGTTCTTGGGTAAACAGTTTATAGCAAGATATAAATATGTTCCATTGACCTACTAACTGGCCCAATATATTCTGGAGTTATTGACAGCGGCAATAAAATTTACTAACAGCTATTAAACCTTTTAACATACTTGATATGACTCTGTCCCTATAATACCCAGGAATTAGGTGGTGTTTTTTTTTTTTTCTTTTTAGGATAATCTGCAGCTGATATTAAATTCTTCCAAGATTTTAATATATTGTCTAAGTTTATGGGTCATAAAATAAACCTAGAGCTTACAAAAATTTACATGACAATATTATTTTTTTAAAAAGGGCATGTAAATTTTAGTCCAGTAAAAATGATGATATAAACCACGGGAACACATAACAAAAAGTTTCCCAAACTGTATTAAAGGAATATTTAGGGTCTTATTTGTACACCCTGAGCCGACAGACGGGCCAGCCGGAGAATCTGGGGAGTTCCGCAGCGCAGCGGAACAGAGCTGGTGTCCAGGCCGTGGCGAGGGGCGCCAGGACCCAGGGCGCGCCGCTGCATTTCCGCGTGGTCTGCACCTTGCCCGGCAGACTGTCCTCCACCTCAGAGCCCAGCGGAGGGACGGGAGGACGGGCCGTGGTGGGCTCACCAGAGCTCCGCACAGCGTCCCCTCCAGAGGCCGTCCTCCAGCTGGCTGCGGGCCGTGGCTGGACACACACATCAGGGCAGGCAGACCAGGGCCCCCAAAGACATCAGGCCCTAAACCCAGGAACCTGTGAATGTTTCTTTAGCTGCAAAGACTTTGTAGATGTGGCTAAATTAAGGATTGGGGGTGGGGAGGTTATCCTTGATTATCCAGGCGGGCCCCAAATGCCATCGCCGGGTCTCTCTAAGAGGGAGACGTCCCACGCGCAGAAGGGAAGCCATGGGACCCCAGGGGCAGGGACCGGAGTGAGGAGGCCACAAGCCAAGGACTGCCAGCTGCTGTCAGAAGAGGGAAAGGGTCAGAGTGGATTCTCCCCCGGAGCCTCCAGTGGGACCAGCGCCCTGCTGGCCCCTTGACTTCAGCCCGAGGACGCTGACTTTGGACGTCTGGCCTCCGGTCTGGGAGAGAGCGCATTTCTGTTGTTTGGCGTCCCCCAGTGTGCGGAGGCTTGTTACAGCAGCCACAGGAAGCCCCTGCAGAAGGGGGGACACACCGTGGGGTCACAGTTCTCAGAGCAGGTGACCAACCTGCCCAGGCAACAAGGAGGGGCAATGGGACCCAGGGGCCTCCCCCTTCTCCCAGCTCCAGGGATCCAGGAGCTCATCTTGGACCTTGTCTCCCACGGACCTGACTGTCTGCGGGACTCAGGTGGCTTCCCGGAGGTGGTGACATGTGGGCCTTGATATGGACCCCACAGCCTCCTCTCCTGGCTGCTTTGATGCAGGTCATAAACATCCGTGGTTTCGCCTCAAACATCTGCCTTTGCTCCCTGTGGCCTCCCAAAGCTGAGCCTCCCGGAAGTGCCCTCTGCCGTGCGCACAGTTCAGGGCCCTGGCGGAGGGGCCCTGGCCCTGGGACTCTGCCGAGGTTCGGCACACTGATGATGCCAGGGCCCGGCTTGTCCCTCGGACTGCTTTCCAGGGCCCTCTCCTACACTGATTTGTTTACACGAGTGGAATTGCTTCTGTCTTCCTGCTGAAGCCAATCTGGCTGACGACAGACCATGGCGATTGTCCCCAGAAGGGGACTTAGACCTTCAATTATTAATGCCTCAAACCTAAGCCATTCTCTAGTCCAAAAAAAACCCCATACGTATAAAAAATTCCCAGCTGGGAATCCGTCCGAGTCCCAGCAGGAAACAGATGGCACACTCCCTTGGGAACCACCCAAGGAGAGCTTATTTACAAAGGATCTAATTACAGGGGTGTGCTGGGGGGCCTGGAAACCACCAGGGCATTGCAAAGGCCCCCCACCATGGAGACAGGACCATCTCTATGTCCCAAGGGACAGGAGAGGGAACACTGGCCAGACCTGGGAAGGACAGAGACTAGGTCAGGGCAGACCCTGGCCTGAAGGTCCTGTCGGGGACACAGCCAGCCCGAGTCACCTTACAGGGAGAGTAAGTAACCTGTTTTCTAAGGACCGTCTGGTCTCCCACCAGGCGTCCTGATTGTCTGAACTCGCGGATGGGAGCCCAAGGCCCTCACCCCAGGCTGAGCGCAAGGGGGAGAAGGGAGAAGGGAGGACCTGAGCGGGTGCTCTAGCCATCTCCCCTAAGTAAGGTCTGGCCCTTGGACACTGGCAGCAAAGTGGGAACGGCAACGCCAAGGACACGAGGAAGGACATGTCTTTGGCAAGAAGCACTGTAGAGCCTGTAATCCACCACCACATAGACACGGAACTTGAGAGGAGCCATCACTAAAACGAGATGGCAATGTTTCTACATCCTTTCCTTTCAAAACAGCCAGAACGTCTTTTTCTTTCTCATGAGGAGCCTTTAAAAGAGACATTAAAAAAAAGTGATCGATTTCAGTAGAAACTGGTTGTAGTAAATTCAAAGTGGTATTCTTATCACTGTGTCGCATTTTGGGTAAAGGCGGGAGGGGTAGCATTGGGACATAGCTCAGCAAAGTCAAAATATTTTGGCTTTGGCTCAAAATTTCCTTGGGCTCCTGGATCCTTGAGTATAGTTTACAGCAAGGAGAAGCTAACAATCCCACTGCCGTGTTTTTCTTATTAGGTGTTATCTCATTCTTACTGGGCTTGGATAGGAGGTCATGTTAAGGAGGGAGCTCCAGAGACACAGAACAAATACCATGTGCTTACAAAGAGAAAGAGAATTATTATAAGAAATTGGCCCACACGCTGATGAAGGCAGGTCTGTTCAAATCTGCAGTGTGGGCCGATGGGCTGGGGGCCCAGCACAGTGGATGGTGTGTGTGCTTCTAGTCTGAAGGCCATCTGTTACAGAATCCCCTCTTGCTCAGAAAGGTCAGTTTTTCTGTTTTACTCAGGCCTTCAACTGATTGGATGAGGCCCACCTACATGATGGTGGGCAATCTGCTTCACTCAGAGGTCTCTGCATTACATGTTAATTTCATCCAAAACCAGCCTCCAAGTTGAGACACACAGTGGCTCAGTGCCAAGGTGGGGCAGATGTTTCCAAGTGGATACCACGGCCACAGTCTGTTCTTCCATACTGCTGCGAGAATTCAAACAGGTCCGTAGCCTCTGAAAACCAGAAATCGTGGGATTGGAAAACTAAAATAAAGCTCTTTTCACCCCGAGGTGGGCTGCAGCTACTCTGACTCTGGTGACGGCCACATTGATTTCTTGGGATAGTGTTCCATCTAGTCACTGCTTTGTATACATGCACCAGAGACTGGGTCACATGAAAGTCTTCCCTCGATCCCTAAGTCCTAACAACATAATGGGAGAAGCAGATGTCAAATGGTATTCCGGAAGAACTGTCAATGTAGTCACCAGCTCAGACAAGGAACAGTCCAACACCCAGTCATGATGGTAGCAACAGAAATACATTTACTTTATGGACTCAGTCACCTGCTTGATTTAAAGCTTGTGACATCAAAATAATTTCACGGTACCATTAATATATGCAGTTGTAATATTTCTACAGCCTGGTGGAGAACAGGAAATGAGATGCTTTTCAACAAAGTTGGCCTTGAATTCTCCTAGGAGACCAATCACCTTGGAACACGACTCATCCTTACCTTCCGTGGAGGACTCCAAAGAGCCCAGCCTCGAGTTCTGGGCTCAGGGAGTTAAGGTCTACACATCACCAAGTCAATAAATGTCCTGCTGGTTCCTCGGTAAATGTCGGTCATGGGGGGTCCATTGGAATCTCTCAGGTCAAGAGACAACGAGTTCCAAGCACCTTTACTCTTTGCTTGTTTTTGAGGTGCCCGCCCCTTGCTCCCCAGACCAGGGCTGGGAAGCGGAGTGCCAGCAGGTCCCCGAGCAGAAGGGTACCGGCTGGCGTCCGTGTGATACGCGGCTTGCAGAGAACGGCAGCAGCTTCGGTTTCCTTTGTAGGAGCGCACCGGTTACTGACGTGACACCGGCGTCCGCGCCCGCCTTTGAAACATTGTAGACTCACAAGAGCGACTGTGGAGTTCAGAACAAACACAGGGGGTACGCTTAGTTATTTGTTTTTGTAGTAAAATAAAATATTTATTATCCGCGGACACCTACTGTGAACAGTGGGGGAGGCCACTGCGTTTTATCTCGCCGGTGGCATGTTTGACTTCCATTAGGGATGGATTATAGACCTGTGGGTTTTCATGAATTCAGAAAGTCCACTTTGAACACTGATTTCAAAGCCGACAGGGGGGTGAGGATGTAAGAGCACAGCTTTGGAGGAAGGGACCTGTTGCATCAAGCAAGCACCTCGTGTTTGATAAGGCAGATGGGAGGTTCCCTGCGAGAGAGGGGCCAGGATGCATCGCCCTTAATAAGACGGCTTTAAAGGGAGCTTTCCTAGCGTTTCCTCCACACTCTCCTCGAGGTGCACGCGACTGATGCAGCCTGGGAGTCCTGAGAAAGCCGCCATGTGTCAGTCAGCCTTGCCATCTCCTTCCCGCTCACTCATCCCAGAGGACGGGAAATTATGCTGAATTATCAGGGGGCTGCTGGCCTGACGCTCCCACACCTGCCAGGTGGGCTCCACCCACATGTGTGCATGCCTGCACCCACACCCGAATCTCAGCTCTTTGAACCCAAGGAGAAGGTGACCAAGACGAAAAAGAGGATCACCTTTGACATTCATCTAGGGTCCTCTCGCACCCAGGTCCAAGTCTGAGCACGCCCTCAACTGCTGTGGCCGCCTGGAGTCTCTCTGAGGGAGGGGGGATGGAGGAGAGAGGGTGATGTTCAGCCCTCTGAGGAAAGACCAAAGGAACCACGAGATTTTTCCTGAGAAGAGAAGATGAAGGGCACGTCCAGGTGATGACCTTGAGAATGTGGAAGTCTGTCTCGTGGGAGACCGTTGGAGTTTGTCCTGTGCTGTCAGATACACTAAAAACAAGGTCCCACGGGTGGGGGTTTCATGGAGTTGGGTTTTGGGTCTTCAGAGGGAAAGTTCTAAGGGCCACTTCGGGATCCTGGAAGATCCTGATCGTGTCAAGTGTCCCCTTGGTGGGCAGATGTAGAGGGTGGAAGGACTGGATTGACAGGTGGAGACAACTATGGGACTAGAAAATTCCCTGGCTCAACCACTGAGACGTCATCTCCAGGGCAACTTTGTAGCAAAAGGGAAGGTCTACAATGGAACGTGTGCAAACACACCAAGGGGCTGCCTGCTTGCCTCAGCCCTCCAAGAAGATCAACGCACACACTAGTCCTTGCCTGAACTAACTCTGAGAGTGCCACAAATTGTTCTTCTCTTCTTTATTCCCTAGGGAGATGCCTGTTTCCTGAGAGCGTCACCACTAGAGACTATTGCAAGAGCCTTAGCGCCCGCACCTTCTTCACCCCTGGAGACTAAGACCCAGGGGGCCTAACTGACACCAGGCAATTTTGCTTTTTCTAAATGACAGAAAACACAAATGAGAGTATGGACCTAATTCAAGTTATTTTCCCTAATGTCTTTTTATTTTTATTTTCTTTCCTTTATTGATTTTAGAGAAAGAGAAAGAGGAAGGGAGAGGGAGAGAGAGATACATCGATTGTCTGCCTCCTGCATGCCTCCCACTGGGGATCAGGCCCACAACCTGGGCATGTGCCCTGACCTGGAATCGAGCTGGCAAACTCTTGGTGCATGGGTCGACGCTCAACCACTGAGCCACACCGGCCGGACCCTAATGTCTTTTTTAAGGATAAGCACGAGACGAGGTTCCCACACAGGGAGCAAAACAGAACATTCAGCGGGGAATCAAGGGATTTGGGGGCAGGAGCCTCTAGTTTGGGCTCCGCATTGACTCCTTGAGTGGCTGTCAGCAAGGATGTCCCATTAGGTGCTTCATCTCAATTTTAGAAAAAGCAAGTCCTTAGGATTTTGAGGTGCCCTGACTTCATTGCTCCCCACTGCTCTTTGCCATATGGCCTGGGCAGATTTAGGGAACGTGTGCTCAGCCTGGAATCTGCCCATGTCTAGGACCCGCCTTCTCCAATTCTGATCACAATGAAGAGTGAGGCCCAACGCTCCACAGTAGGCTTCTGGGAAGCTGCGCTCATTCCTACTCAGTCATTCATTCTCTGCTTGGGGGCTTCTCACACCAGACGCCCTGAACCCTCCACTCAGGAGAAGAGCAGCCCTGCATTATCACTTCAGTCCTCAACCCGAAGGAACGTCCTTGCACCAAGTCCTCCAGCATGGGCTTCTGAGAACAGAGGCTGAGATTCCTGGGCACGCTCAGTGGGCAGCCCACGGCCTTACCTGTAAGGGGATCAATGCTTTCTGGATGACCTGAGCAATATCGCCACCGAGCACGCGAAGTCCTTTTGAGCTTGTCGAAGGAATACATTGTGCTCATGCGTACCTTCTTAATGCCTCAATCTGTTAGGCTTAACGGTGGCTGTCATTCAATTGCCCACGATCCCACAAATGCAAATGGACCAGGAGCAGGACAGAGGGCTCAGCTCTTTCCTATTAGACATGACCCGTGGTGTGAGGGTGGCTGGGTCTCCTCGGCTACGCCTCCAGGGAGGCGCTGTCCATGCTCCGGGGAGTCCCTCGGTTTCCAACACTTTCCTCTTGGGTGCTAACCCACCTGTCCCCTGCCTGGCCACCCCTCCACCTGCCCGCAGAAAGTCCAGCCGTTGCACTTCAGTACATCATCCTTTTGGTACATCACTATATCACAGCGGGGTGATGGCTGTGGCCCTGGCAGCCTGTGGGGGATGTTCACCTGCCCAAAGGGTGACTCGTGAGTTAGCCATCTGTCTGAGAGTCCCACCTTCTCCTGGAAGCCTGGCTCTGGAGCCCCTGTCTGATGCTGTGGATTCCTGGCAGCCCGGCTTCCTAGCAGACAGGGACTCTGAAGCAAGAACCTCTGAGTCAGATCGGCGAGGACTCCCTGAGCGGGTGATTCCCTATCACGGTGTCCAGGAGCAGTTTGTGAGCGGTGACCCGATGGGGAGAGGGCAGACTGTCACTGAGGAGCGACCACACTGTGGGTCAGTGAGGCAGCCCATACCTGGCCCTCCACCTCAGCCGCACTGACACATGTTGGGACAACCACAGCCAACCTAGAACCTTACACTGGACCCTCGGCACCCTGGACTGCCTGTGCGGAGCTGTGCCCCGGGAGGCCCGGGCGTTTCCTGGAGAAAGACGGGAGAGTCGTGGCCGTGTCTGGGGTGAGAGCCCATCTTCCTTGAGGTTCCTTCCTGGACCTCCAAAGCCACGTGGAGATGGTTTGGCACCCCGTGGCTACTCCATTCCCTTTCATTTTTCTGTTTCCTTCCCCTCTAATTTGTCCTCCTTCCAAAAACATATCGTGAGAACTTGTTGGGTTTGGCTGGAGAGCGTGTCATTGAAGGTTTAGTTCTGTTGGGGGTGGGGTGGGGCAGAAGCAGAGATACTGCTACAACCGAGTGTCTTTCAGGGGCACGGAGGGTCACACAGAGTGAGTCCCACCCAGGCAGCAACAAGAAAAAATCCTGAATTTAGGTAAAACCTGGACAGTCTCCCCGTGAGTGCTGGATGGAGCTGCCATGTGACTGATAGAAAGTGGAGTCCCCGGTTTTTCTTATTCATGCATCAAATAAATGTTACATCGTACTCCATAAGAATATCTTAGAATGTTTCAAAAAGCACTTTGGGGATTTTTCCCTTAACGGAAGTGCTATTTAAAATGGCCCTTTTTCTGTATTTGGTATAGCAACTACGTCCCTGAGACATTAACTTCATGAATCTAGCTCAGAAATTTCTGGAAATTAAGAGTCAATGTTCCCATGGCAACCTCCTTTGTTCCACGGCACATATTTATAATGATGGTGCTTTTATTACCTCATCCCATAGTAACAGACAATAAGACACATAACTTGGCTAATCTTTTAGAGAAATGGCTAACTGTGTGAAGAGATAAAAACATACCGACTCCTCGTCCCTCAGACGAGCTGAGTAGCAGAAGGCTGACCCACTTGGACCTTTGACCTTTCCATGCCTCATCCCAGCGCCTGCGGCACACGGACATCACCCGGAGGCGCTCTGGGCTGCGATGCGATGTCCGTCCTGGCCTCACATCACTGGCGTGGGAGCGTCCTGACCACACGCAGAAGGCACCATCGCGGACCGAGTCCAGCCCTGCGGACCCCAGCCTCTCCCTGGACACTGGTCCTCCCCGATGGTCTTCTCCAGCTCGGGGCGTGTGGCACAGAGAAGCCGAGCGTGTCATTTCACAGGGCCACGGTGACCTCGGGCGCCGCCCAATCTCTGCAGGAGCGAGGCCCGACCTCCTGGAGCAGCGTCTGAAAACTGGAGGAAGATCTCCTTCGATGAAAACAAACACCGAGACGTGACTGTGAATACAAAGTGCGCGTGACGTTCCACGACAAGATGCGCGACTCTGTCGAGCAGGTGCCCCCGGAGCTCCCGCGGCGGGCCAGGCGTGGTCCTAGGCTCCCAGCGGAGACACGGCGAGGCACACGCAGGGGACCGGCCCCGACGGGGACGCGCAGGACCTACGTTCAGCCTTCACGGCCTCCTTGGGGGAAGGTGCTTTCTTCCACTCCCACATTACAAGTGACAAACTGTGTCCCTCAAATGGAAGGGACAGAGCGGGCATCTGGGTTCCAACCTGACCTACACTGCTTCAAACTTGGGAGAGACGCCGCACTTTGTTGCCGTCGTGGCCAGAATCCCCGAGTCGCCACAGGAAGGTGGGCCCCGCTGACCTGGGCTTCCGGGCTGGGCCTGGGCGACTCGCTTTTCCACTTGGCGAAGTCCTGAAACCTGTGAATCCTTCTCAGCCTTCTCCTCTGATCTGCCGGAGTCGGGGCTTCTAAGTCAGCCCCCCAAACCCTTAGACAAACCGATGTGTTTGTCCAGGTGTCCGCGCCCCACCCAGGGGCTCCGCCGGCTCGGGGCCCGCCTCTGGCTCTGGGCGCCGAGCTCTGCAGAGGGCGCGTGTACATCTCCCGTGACACACTCACCACCACACCCAGGGCGCAGTGGGTGTGCACTGGGAACAAATTCAGCTAAAACTCACCATTCCCTCCATGGTTCATTTTGAAATGTTGAGAAATAACAAGAATGAGTACTTGAGTATTGCCTGTGGCCACGTCAACATGGGGACGTCAAATGCCGACATTTTGGGGAACTGAGGAGTACTTTGGTTTCTGTTTGGGGACACCGCATCACCCAGGGGTCATGGCACAGCTATGTCCCAGTTGATTTGAAATTATATTGAGGGTGGCAGTTCTGAGGGGGGTCAGAGGCAAGGAGGGCACAGGGGTGTCTGCCAAGGAATCTGTCATCTGTGGGTACAGTGGAGTTGGTGCTCATGGTGTCCACCCACCCCCTTCCTCAGCTCATAGCTCACCATGCCTCAGTTCCCAGCAACCTGGGGGCAGCATACCCCCACCCCCTCCTCAGCCACCACCAAGGACTGGCTGCTACAGGGCACAAAGGCCAGCTGTCCTGTCAGAAAGGGGGTGCGATGTCTGCCCAGAGCTCCCTTAGTGGAGACCGCATCCTTTCTGAGCTCGTCCCTGTTCCTTCTGGCTGCACCCTCCCGTGAAGGTGTCTCCTGAAGCTCAGTCCCTCAGCCAGCCAGGCGTGTCCAAACCCCTGCGTCAGGCTCCGCTTGGGGCCCTGACCTGAGGCTGAAGCCACACGAGGGAGCCCTCGAGGTCTGGTGTGTTGTCACAGGGCTGGAACCCAGAGGCGTCCTGAAACGAACATGTGATACCAGAAGAAAATCACCAGGAAGGACCCAGGACATTCGCTGAAAGTTTTCATAAAAATCTAGGTGGCAGAACACCAGGTAGGCACCAGGGCTGCAGTAAGAAATGACCCCGGACTGGGTGGTTCGAACAACAGAAGCTGTTCCCTCGAAGTTCGAGATCAAGGTCCGAGCACAGTGAACTGCTCTGGAGACTCCGAGGGAGGCTCTGCCCCATGCCTGTCTCCCAGCGGTCCTTGGCGCCCCTTAATTTTTAAGGGACCTCACTGCAGTGTCCCTGTGCAGGCCACATGCGTCCTTCCCCGTCCATGTCTCTGTCTTCCCGTCTCTTTATAAGGGCACCTGTCGTTGGGGTTAGGACTCACCCTAAATCCAGTAAGATCTCATTTCAAGATCCTTGACCTACTTCCATCTGCAAAGATCCTTCATTATTCAATAAGGTCACATTCATAGGTTCTGGGTAGACATATCTTTTTGGGATATAGGGGTACAGGTCAACCCACTAAAGATGCATTTGTAATCTCAAGTCCTTTGCCGAGATCCAAAAAGTGAAGTCACCACGTCATCAGCAACTAGGCTTTCTTCCGCTCCTCCGCCCACGCCCTGTGGGAGGGGCCACTGTTTCCGGAGCCACCCCAGCAAACAGTTCTCCAGTCACATGCCAGCCGTAATCCAGGGCTGGGCCGGGCTCCGGAGCCCAGCAGCTCCCCGGCAGTAAGCCTCTCCGAATCCTTCCACCACAGCAGACGACACGCAATTTGAAATCTCAGAACCTTTGACTGACTGGGAATCTGGCCCCGAGTTTACTCAGAACCCTCGATTGCCAAGACCGACTTGCACGAAATCGTTGGGGTTTTTAAAAAGTCAATGCTGTGCCCGGTAGAGTCCGCTCATCATTCATGTCCTCTCCGCCTTTCACTTTGCAGATGCATCCATTCACGTGTGACACTCGTCTGAAGTCGTGATTTACACAGGTGACTGCCAGACCACAGAGCTGAGAGCACTCTGACCCCTCGCAGTGAGTGGGTGGAGACATTTCATGTCCCGGTCATCCCCGAAGACCCCGTGTGGGGCCATCTGGGCCACCGACAGCCCTGGGTGGGTCTCTCTTCTCATCGCCTACTCTTGGGATGTCTCCTGTCACTCACTGAGGACAGTCTGGTCCGTGGCAATGGGGTCCCTGAGCACCTTGGAGAAGGCTGAGCCTTCTAGCCACATGGCAACGGCCAGATCAGAACAATTATCGCGATCATTCTCTGTGTCCAGCAGCGTGTCTGACTGGGGAGACACAGGAGGCGCTGGGCAGTGTGCCGTGGCCTGTGTGGGTCAGTGTGGAGCTCAGCAGGAAATGGTGGTGGGTGCTGAGCAGACTGTAGGGTCGGGTTCATCTCAGCCGGTGCTGCTGGGAGGCCACGTGCACCCAGGAGACACGATGCGTCGTGGCTGACCACCACGCCGTCTGTCGGGAGGACGTCGGCCACAGCACAGCTTCGCTGTGAAACAGTCTCTGTTTGATTAATTTGGCCAGTAAGAGGGCGCTGAGAGCCGCGTGGTGATGTCCTTTAAAATCAAGTTATCTTATATGAAAAGACAGGACTTGTGACTCCTGATTATATTATCATTAATACAATTACTCCTCATTAGTAATTTTTATTAGACCTCACCCACCGGAGGAGCAGACGAGCTGAGAAATAGATCTGCTCCCTGGTACGCCGTCACGGCCTGAACCCCCGGGGGTGCCCGTTCTGCAGAAACTTCTTCCTACAGGGGGTCCATTTCCCGGTGTCCGACCCGAGGAACTGGAGGGTCAGGCCAGAATCCTAGAGCCGGTGCCACGTCCTCGGTGACGACCCCGGTCCTTCCTCCTTGTGCTGGGCGTGGGCTTGGAAATGCAGTTTTTTTTCCCTTTCTGTCTGGCTTATCTCACTTAACATAATGTGCTCCAGGTCCACCCCTGGATCTCCTTCTGTTTAAAGACTGATGTTGCGCCGTTGACATGTGACACAGTCCTTCATCCGCTCATCCGTCAGCAGACACTCGGCCGTTTCCTGCCCTGGCCACTGTGAAAGAGGCTGCGGGGACACGGCGCAGCTGTCTCCGGGGCACTGGCTTCACTTTCTCCGCGTTCCCTTCGGGTTGAGTTTTGAGTTGTGTTTCCCCAAAATGACTTGTAGAAGTCCTAGCTCCCTGGTCCCTCAGAATGCAAACTTCTTTGGAAGTGGGTCTTAAAAGAAGGAAATCAAGTTAAAATGAGGTCCTTCGCGAGGACCCTAATGCAAGGTGACTGGGGTCTTCATGAAGAGAGATACTCTGGACACAGAGAAGACGTGGAGACACAGGGAGAAGACCACGGAAAGGCAGGACTGGAGTGGGGCATCTGCAAGCCAAGGGAGGCCTGAGGCCCCCCAGGAGGTGGCGGACAGGCTCGGAACAGATCCTCCGGGCACCTCCGAGGGAGCACAGCCCTGTCTACACCTGGAGTTCGAACTTGGCCTCCAGAACTGAGAGACAGCACGTTTCTGTTGTTCTGCGTGCTCAGTGTGGGATCTTCGCTGGGGCAGCCCCAGGAAACAATACATGCACCCAGGCCCCTTCCTGGAGCACCCGTGGGTGTGCTGCCCCCACCTGCCCCGCCGCCCCGGCCGGGCTCCGGGCCCCGGACTGTGCCCACGGCCACGTCCACGGGGTGCAGACGTGGAAGCGGCTTCCGCGCGGCATTGCCCCGCCTCGTGTTCCAGCGTAAACGGGAGGAAACAGCGTTTCCAGGCCATGTCCTTGAACCCAGCTGGGGCTGCCGCAGGTAATCAGGCAATGAGGCCCAGTCTTTTCCGATTTGGAGCTCAGCTGATATACCATGACCTATGGGAAATGAGTTGATGGTTTCAATCAAATGATAACCACGCTGGGTCACTCCCCATCACGGCGCTCCAGGAGGCCGGCCGGGCCCCGTGTTTGTCTAAGCCCATCACGGAGTGTCAGTTCCAATGAGTGGCCTTGCCAGTTCAGAGGACCATTACCTGGGAATGCAAACCAGGGAGGGCGAGCCTCTCCGCCGCGCTCCCGCCGGACAGACAGCCCCGTGCTGCTGTTTCCCACTGAAAGGCGTGGGGGGACCCCCTCGACAAGGCACCTGGCAGGCCAGTGGCACAGGGAGCGTAGAGTGTTCGCTGGAGGGAAGAGGAGGTCCCTTCCCCGGGTCATGGGGCCGGGAGACATCAGCTATCTGAGGCCAGGTCCTACTTTGCTTCCAGCCTGCGTCTCGGGTCCCAGGGCTACCCTTTGTTAAAAAACAAATGCATTTCCCCAAGTAGTACAGTGTGTGCAGGTCCCGGAGGGAAAGAGAGCTGGAGAACCCCTCCAGGAAATGCCCCCCGAGTCCCCTCACAGTGTGCTGTCTGCAGCTAGAAAACCCGGTGCCTTCAAATGCAAAACAGCTGTGTTGAGTAAGCACAAGGACACACGTACACGCGCGCATACACATCAATTGAGCATAGACACATTTTGAATCCAGTTACTATTATCTGAAAACCTGAAATGCCTAATAATTAGACTTGGTCGGATTCTTTAGGTTAAATAAATCTAGTGTTGCCCTTTCTGAGCCATCTGGAGAAACTTCACAGGTCTGTCCACGCGGAGCTGGTTCATGCTTGCTCTGAATGACGCATGCTGACCGTAACCTCTCTACCTCAAATTATTTCCTCTTCCGAAGTCAGCCCCAGCCCGTGGCGACCTCGGAGCTCGCTCCCTGGACTGGGCTGTCCTGACTCCACCTGGGAGCCAAGCTGCTCTTACTTACTCTTCTTCAGTCACCGCAAGGGGTAGGATAACGAGATGCTGAGTTCCTGGGAGGAAACACACCCCATGGCATGTTCTGCCACTCATCCCATTGGGGAAATATCACTCTAATTAAAGGGAATGAGGACAATCTCCACCTCCTAGCACAGCGAGCAGCCGCTGATGGCCTTAATCGATCTACCGGGGTGATCCGACTCTCAGAAGAGTATCTGCTGCTCCACCGCTTGTCCCCAAAACCTCGCCAGGCCTCGGGACACTCACACGCTTGCTCGTAGGACCCAGAGACGTGGGTAGCAGTTACCCTGGTGAACAGAATCAAACCCAACCTCTGGCAACCCATGCAGGTGGTTCGAAAAGTCTTGCAGATGCTTGCTCGTGGAAAGCCAGTGCCCATGGCCAGTGCCTGCTCCGCCCCACTCCCTTGACCTCTCCTCTACTCCCGGACGCTGGCAGCACAGGGATGGACTTGTACCCAACCAACCACATCATCTGCAATCCCCCCACCCCTTGGGATGTGGGTTCAAGATGACAACTGTGGTCTGGCCACAGGAGGTGCACCAGAGCCAAGTGTAACCCTGGGTGCACTTCCAAGTAACAGTTAGAGTGGCTGACACCACAGCGCCCGGACATCAGGACTTGGAGTCTCATTGTTCATGCCATGTCCTGGTACCCAGAGATGCCTGGTACACAGTTGCTGAGCAGCAAATCCTTGTTGATAAACTGAGTGAACAGGAAGCAGTTAGTTTGTCTCCCAGGGCCAAGAGAAAACTAACCCAGTAGGGTACAGATGCTTGGATTCAATATTTTCAAAGGCACAAAAGGGCTTTTCTCTCCCCGAGCAGCCCTTTCTGACACGTATCCCACGGCCCTTTTCTGTCACGCCGTTGGCACACACAGGTACGAGAGGCCCGATGGCTGCACAGCAGCTCCGTTCTGTGGGAGAAGGAAGGAGAAACTGCCTTTTCCCAGGTGAGTGGGAACATAAATTCAGCTGAAACGTGTCATTAATCAGATTCCAGGTCTGGAGAAGTGATACCAGACTGGGATCCTTGTATTAAATGCATCGACTTATGGAGGATTCATTTATTTATAGGAAAAAAACAGAGAAATGGTGGAAGAGGGCCAGGTATTTTTCATCCAACTCCTGCTTGGTTCTGATGATGGAAAGGGGGATACTTGAGCAGCGCAGGTAGATGCAGAGTGGAAAAGGTGCGCACCTTCCTGGAATGCAAATCGGTGTCTGACCGTGGGGACACGGGGGGATGCCACAGGCACTTCGACGTCTGGAGAGTCGAGGAGCATAAATCTGAGAGCGAGATTAAACTCAAGCTTCATAAAGCTCGCCCAGCTCCCAGAAAGGCTATGAAATAGGTCTCTGGCTCTGACTGCGTCAAATTGGATACCGGACGGATACATTGTCATGAAGTCATCATGAAAAACCACGACTGTCCTGATCTGAGTGTCCACCTGAGTGACACTGAAGGGTAGGTTGGGAGAGGCTCAATAATTGAACAGGATCTCAGTCCTTCTTGGAGCCCTAATTGGACATTTGCATAATGTAAATAGAAGCTCCTTCTGAGTTGAAGGCCAATGAGCCCAAGGACCTCCTTGCTCCATTAAAAAGACAATTTTATCTGTGAAATAATGGAAACCGCCAGACTCGGTATGGAAATGGACGATTTTACGTATTTCATTTTGCACAGAAATACGTTTTAAATGAAATACTACCTGACAGAGAAATGATTTAGCTTTGTGCGTATAAGGGATTGATTTAGTGTTCCTGGCAGTGCCTGGGTTGGAGACAGCTGTGTGGGTACACGTGGCAATTTCTGCACTAACGCGAAACGTTTGCGGGGTGACCCCAGTGTGTAACCTTTCTGTTTTAACCCAAGAAGATCGGCCTTCGAGCAGCACGATACAAATGGGCTGAGGTGGCCCAGACCTTCTCTGAAATCAAAGGACAGTCACCGGCACTGGAACTATGGTTTCATGGTGACCCCAAAACAGAGCCCTCGCCCCAAGACTCAGAGTTGGGGGCCCTTGCTCAAGCCCTTCAACAGACACGCCGGCGATTGGGTTTTTATAACTGTCGTCGTCATCTCTCACTTCGAATGGGAACGTGAGGAGGACAGCTGGAACCGCAGCTCAGCTCTCCCAATTCCCAGCAAGGACGGGCGCGCGCCAGGCCTAGGGGAGCCTCCCGAGGCCCGTGCGCGGGGAAATGAGCAGTCGACGCCGGAACATGTGTCGTACAGGAGCAGCGCCTTAATAGTAATAATGCGGGCTCGGTGTCCAGACCGAGGGACCATCCTACAGGTGAACCCCTTTTATAATGACAAGCTTGTGCTGCTAAATTGGTTGGATGGAGGCCAGCACGGATCTGCCCAATGCCAAGTTTTGCCTGGAGGAAACAGAACAGGAAACCAGACAAAGAAGAGCATTCTAGGGCTGAACCGAAGCTGCAGAGAAGGAGCGCAGAATGATCACGGGGCCTGCGTAACTGCAGCTCAAGGCGTCCTCGGGGGGCTCCGGTCCGCAGGGCGAGGCTGGGCCCGCACACACCCAGCACCTGCCTGCACGGTCCCGTGTCTGTGGGGGGCAGAGAAAGCCAGGTCTAGGGAAGGGGCCAGGAAGCACTCTCAAAGCTCAAAATTTGACAGATAAAATAAAAACTAAATCTTTGTATATAGGCCCCAATAAATTACTGTGCGTTCATGCGCATGTGTGTGTTTTGCTTATATCTTAAGAGGAGACGAGTTGATACAAGCTAAAACTATAAACACACTGTCCAATGATATGTTCATGATAAACTATTTTGAATTTGAATCTACTTGGGGGCACAACATTATATATATATATATTTGTTTTTTCTTTATTGATTTTAGTGGCCGCCTCCTGCATGCCCCTCACTGGGGATCGGGCCCACAACCTAGGCATGTGCCCTGACCGGGAATTGAACAGGTGACCTCTTAGTGCATGGGTCAACGCTCAACCACTGAGCCACACCAGCCAGGCAACGCCATTCTATTCTAGGGTGGACCGACAGAACGCAACCTTTCATGATTCTGGTACCAAGAACACGTCATCAGATTCGTAGACTTTTTGAAAAACCTTGGAGAGGAAAAGCAAATGAGGAACAGTTTGAATCGCTGGGATGTTTTGTAATCAATTTCCATGTGAAATACACTTGTGACAATAACATTTATCTTTGCTTACCACAGTGTTTTTAATAGTAAGTCAACATTGGAAAGTCTTTGAGGGCCAAGGGTGCAATTTCTTCAAGTTGATTAGAAATGTCTGAGTGGAAGGGTGTTCGGCTTCTCCCTCCCTCCATAAGACCAGCTGACTGAGGAGGGAAGCTTCATCCAATTTCTGTCTTTTGAGGAAGCTGAATAGGAACTAGATAAACACATGAAAGTGTGTGATCTCTAACAGGGCTAGAACCAGGGGTTCCCATTGTTCCCATTCTCATGCCCCCCCAGTGCCAACAATGTCTGTTAGACGCACGGCTGTTGGTAACAGATTGCATTGACACAGCTTAGACCCCAGAGCCATCCCTGACAGTTCAGGAGGGAGACTCTAGGACGCTCATGTGCAGTGGACATCGGGCCGCAGCAGAAGGGCTGGAAGAAGCATTTGGAAGCAGTGGTCCTGGAGATCGCGTGGCAGTTTCGCACAGCAAACTCCAGCCCGGTGGATGGGACCTGTCTCCGGCTGGCCCACAGGCGCACGAGAAGAGATGGGCAAAGTCATGGCCGACAGATGACCTCGAAGCCGGGCCACGTGCAAACTCAGGCTCCACGGGCCATTTCCCCAAACTAGGGCTGGTTTCCTCCTGGATCTGCCCACAGTTCCAGGTCCCTCCTACCCCCATCACTCTGTGCCCCTGGACCAGGAGTATGGACATTTATCAACCAATCCTAGGGCTAACATCCAAGAAGGAGATGCTGACGGCATCCCAAGGAGGTCTAGGGAGAGAGCCAAGGGGCCCCTATCTTCCTGCTTCATGGATGTGTCAGGCCAAAACCGGCTCCTTCTTACTTGGGGAGCCTAATGAAAGGCCCCCAAACTGAAAGCAGGTTATCATTGCTTTCAACATGCTGGAAGAGAGAAGGGTACTTTTAAAAAAGGTTTGTTAGACGAAATGTCATGCAAGCTTAAAATGCAAAATTTAAGTAACACCCAAACAAGAAAATCAAAGAACTAAATTATAAGATGGCAAAAATAGGACACACATATATTATGATAAACATTCATAAATTGTGTCAAAATGGCACGCTAGGAGCCGTGTCAGAAGACACAAGTGATAGTATATGCTGCCAATACAACGGTCCCCTGCAAAGTGGCTTTTAGAAAAGATCAAAATGCACAACAGCTCTATAAAGTGGTTGGTCACTTAATAAATATTCAAAAATATATAGTTCGTCTATATAATATTGACAATGTAATGAGAGCAAAGCCCACTAGGTCTGTTGCAACAGCTGTGCTAACAGTAAATAATAATGAACTGGGCCCAAAGGGCATCCACATGAGAAAGTTAAGACACACACGTAGATGTAACGTTGGATGCAGATGTCATTTCTAAATAATTGACAAAGGGATGATAATTTTTTAAACGCTGGTACGATGTCTTAATGATTTAAGGATCAAAAGGAAAAAAAAGTATCACATGGCAGATGAAAAGCTAAAATATAAACCACAGAATTATAAAAGAATTAGAATACAATATAGATCCCTATTTATCTGATCTTAGAACAAGGAAGAAGTGTTTCTCAGCATGACACAAAGAGAGACACGGTAGAGAAAAAGACAGATCTGACTTCCTTAATTAACATGAAAGAGAAACATCACAGAGAAAGTGAAAACCCCACTACATTCTGGGAAAATGATTTCTATCCCATTAAAATGTGTAATATATAAAGATTTCTTGCAAACCAATATGGAAAAAGGTGAACAACCCAATGTAAAAAAATAAAAAAGGACAGTCTATTCACAAAATAAGAAGTATGGATAATTAATAAAACATTCCAAATGTTCAACTGCACTCTTAGGGAAGGACTGGGGATTAAAATAAGAATCTATAATATTTTGCTTAATCAATGAACGCTATTTTTAATTTTTAAAAAATATTCTTATTGATTTTTAGAGAGAGAGGAAGAGAGAGAAACATCGACGTGAGAGCAAAACATGGGGACCCAGCCCACAATCCAGGCATGTGCCCTGACCAGGAATCAAACCAGTGACCTTTCGGTGCACAGATGATGCCCAAACAACTGAGCCACACCGGCCAGGGCACTATTTTTACTTTTTTATTTTTATTTATTTATTTATTTTTTTATCCTCACCCGAGGACATTTTTTTCATTTTTTGCTCAGATAGAATAGGAGGGAGAGAGAGGAAGAGAGAGAGAGAGAGAAACATCGACATGAAAGAGCCACATCGAGTGGCTGCCACCCGCACAACCAACCAGGGCCGGGGACAAACTGCAACCGAGGTACGTGCCCTTAGCGGGAACCGAACCCGGGTCTCTCCGGACCGAAGTCCGATGCTCTAACTGCTGAGCCAAACCGGCCAGGGCTATTTTTACTTTTTAATGAAGACAGTTTCTTTAAGTTTTGGCAAAAGGATGTATTTTCACAGACCATTGGCAAAGACCTTATTGTTGTAACAATTTTGGGGGGCAATTTAATAATAAAATATCAAAGAAATGTACACACCCTTTAACAAAAGAATTCTATTTCAAGCCTCTCAGAATTATGTTTGAGAGCTTATGTGTGCGATGTTCAGTGACGTTTCATCTCTAGCAGTGATAACGGGGAACAACCTGAGTGTCTTCTAATAGTGGGCTAGTTAAATTGGTCAGGGTACATCCGAAGGACAGGATACGACTTAGCATTGAAATCATCTTCCCAAATGACAAGGGAAACCAACCTACCGGAAGTGAGATACACAAGCAGATGCCCAATTTGATAGATGAATGCAAGAGTTAGGGCTCCCAGCAAGACTGCCTTCATCTTTGTCTTTCCTTATACGCTTTGGAGTTTTCCCAATTCCCAACAAAGAACATGTATTACTTTTGTAGGCAGAAGGCTAAATAAGTTAAATGCTTTAGATAAATGGGTGTGGATTAATTAGACCTCCCATTACCATATTAGACTCTTCTACTGGGAGGACCACAGTTCAAAAGAAATGAGCAGGCTTTGGACATGGTAACCCAAGTTGCCACCCTGTACCCCTCACTTACATGAACTTGGACACATTTCATCCTCTCTCTAAGCTTACACTTGACGAATAGTCTTTAAATGTAACTATTCATTAGAATATGAATTTAGTTCATATATATCCACAATCTTTTTTTTTTTTTTTACATTTTTTTTCTTTATTGATTTTAAAGAGAGAGAAAGGGAGAGGGGGAGAGAGATAGAAACATCGACGAGAGAGAACATCGTTTGGCCGCCTCCTGCATGCCCCGCACCGGGAATTTGGCCCACATCCTGGGCATGTGCCCTGACCGGGAATCGAACCAGCGAGCTCTTGGTGCATGGGTCGACGCTCAACCACTGAACCATACTGGCTGGGCTATATTCACAATCTTGAAAGAAGATATTTTTTCATCCCTTTTCCTCCCAAAGTGATAAACCATAGCAGCCTGGGTGGTCAGTGGACTGTAGACCACACCATGGGAAATCCCGGTGACAAATGGCTTTGTGAGCTCGCTGTCTTCCCAACTCAAGCTCCATTCACAGTGGATCCCTTTGAACTTATCTAAGGGCCCCAGAGCTTCAAACAAATAGAGATGCACGGAGTTTGCAGGTACGGCTGCTCACCGTCCACGGCGGCCATGTCCACGTGGACAGGAGAGCGTGGATCAGGATCTGCAGGGCTGCGTGGGAGGTGCCGAACACACAGAGCTTCGTCATCCAACCTGAGATGAAGCACCGTCTCCTTATTCATGTGAGTGTCACCAAGCATTGTCAGTTTTATGTATAAACTTAAACATATACTATCAGATAGAAGTGGAAAAAACTAAAAAATCCACGTAGAAGGAGACAGAAGTAAATACACGAAGCGAATAGACAAATGGGGTTCCTGGGCTCCTGTGAGAGACAGAACACCCAGGACCTCCCAATAAAAATGAGACATGAAATGGACGTGTTTCCCAGGAACTCGACCCATCGCTGGCTTTCCAAGTTCTGCTCTAATTTTCCATGGAGCAGAGACGGCCCTAGGAAAGGCAAATGAGGCATTCTAATCTATGGGCTCAGGCTTCCATGTCGAGGATATCCTGAATGTTCTCATTTGGTTTGTCTTGGAGTAGGAGAGAAAAAAAATTAAACTAAACCCGAGCCAACAGGAAATTTGCACTTTTTTTTTTCATATCCGAGAGCCAAATGAGCTGCTGAAATCTAGCGGGGGCTCGGAATGTAGTCCCTGCAGCTTGATCACAAGCAGACTTTCCGAGGGGCTTGAGCAGGGAGGGACACGGCCTCCGAGTCAGACCTGGCCGGAGGGACGAGAAGAAAATGAGAGGCGGGACTCGGGTTTGGGCACCTCGCAGCTCCGTTTTGGTGAGTGCACTCAGGAGGCTTGACGGAGCTTCGAACTTGAGCTTGGACAGAAAGGCTCAGAGACCCATGAGCGGTCCGCTGCCACCGGGGAACCTCGGCCGCCATCCTTCAGCTGCACTTTGTCAGCGAGCTTCTCATTTCAACAGGAATGCGGGCACTGATGGAGTGCTTTGGGGTCTCAACTGGTCTCAGATTTTAAAATATGAAGCCAAACGCTCCATTTAATAATGCAGAAGAATTTAATTTTGAGTCCTGACTGCAGATCAGTGTCAAAAGAATCCTCGGACGAGGAAAGGAGGTGGAGGAGGAGAGGCGTGGACAAGAAACATTGATGAGTTTCCAAGTCTTTGGAGGGTGGACCAGATGTCGTCCATGGAGGTGACTCCAGGGGGCTCCGGCTACATTTTCCAGGGTCCATCTCCCAGGAATTTTACTGCTAACCCAGCAGGTTTCCAGCCCTCCTTGAATCTACACAGGGGATTATGGTACTGACTGTAGCACAAATGGGTGGAAAACATTCAATGAAAGTGTTTTCCTGCCCCCCCCCCCAGAGGCGGATGTTGCCCCCAAGCACAGAAGAGAGCATTGTGGTAGGCACGTGGAAATTGGCTCCCTCACGCCCGTGGGAAATGGCATCCAGCGAGTAAAAGCAGAAAGACCCAGATTTAATATCGAACCAAAGAGAGATTTTTGAAGACCATACTCTCAAAGAATTTAAAGGATTGTTTGATAGCATTTACTAGAATTTAGAACTCTAAGTCTAATGTAGAACTTTGGAGCAAAAACCTCCGAAGGAATCAGTCTGCCCTTCCTGCTTCCGCGGCTGGGGTCCTCTCAACCGCCAGGCAGGGAGGGAGCTGTCCTTCTTCCCGCCAGAGGCCCGACCAGTCAGCCTGGGGTGTCGCCCGGAGAGCTCTGGGATTAGAATCCAGAGGCCGGGTCCAGTCGACCAGAACTTGCTGAGTCCCCTTGGTCCAATCCCATCTTCCCTACGGCCTCCTCTTTGCCACATGGAAGAGGAAGCGGATGGCGTGCACTGTCCCTCTGACCCCTGAGGGTGCCACATGCCCAGTTCCCACACCTGTGATGGCAGGTGGGGCCCCGCCCCTCAGGACTGGTGGGTCAGCCCTGCTGTCACTCACTGCACAGCAGCCAGGCCCCACCCCTCAGGGCAATTCAATCCTCGAGCACGCTGAGTGTGTGCGAATATGCTCTCAAGGTAGCACGTGAGACGTTGGTTTACATGCTTTTCATCGTGGGCCCCGCACCCAGTGCTCCTCCACCCAGTGCAGGAAACAACCCGCCTCTGCTGAGCCTCGCTCCCTTTCTTGGGGCAGCACTGAACCTGGAGAGTGGGGTGCTAGAGCAGGGAGGCCCGCCGGAAAGGCCCTGGAGGCCGGGGCTCACCGTTTCCAGGGAAGCTTGGGCAGGACTCTTGTCTGAAGCCAGAAACCCAGGCCTCCCGGTGACCCCAGCTGTTCCTCCTCAGAGATCTTGCTGCCTCCCAGGGTCAGCTCAGGAGCCAGCAAGACCTGGATCCCCCAAATTGGGAAGGGGTCCCTCACCTCATCCTGGGGCTTCTCCCATCTGCTCACTGTCCCCTGCTGCCCTCAGAGGCACACCTGTCTCCCCTCTCCCACCCACACCGGACCCTCTCCGAGGAGATCCAGCCAGGCAGTTCTTCTGGAACCCCTGTGCGTTCTGCCTCCACTTCCATCAGACGAACCCACATCTACTTGGAACAGGGTGAGACAAAAGTTCAAGGATGAGAACATGCCGACTATTAACTCAACGTGCTTGTCTGCCACAGAGCCTGAGTCACCCACGGAGTGCATAGAACACCATCAGACCCATCTCAGAGGACAGGGTGAAGGGGACAATGAGTCACTTGGCTACAGCAGGGGCATGGACCACATCACCATCCTGTGTCCCCAGAGGCAAGACGCCCAGGGCAATGGAACAGAAGACTGTTTACACGTGGACCAGTCTGCAGTCCCTGGTCTCCGACGGTCCTGCCCCAGCTGAGCCCACACCGAAGGGAAAATGGTCCATAAACATATGCAAACAATCTCAACTTCACTCGCAATAAGTGAAATTCAAATCACACGATACAAAGTACCACGCCTCACCTGTTAGATGCTACTGTTAGTGGTGATGGTTATATTGAGATTTGGAAACAATGTTACAATATTGGAGGATGAAGTTACCAATTAGGAGCAAAAACTTGCCATGTAAGAGAAAATACACATAAGTATAAATTCAAGACAGTTGAGAGTATCCCATCAAGTAAAACTTGGGCGGGATTATCGATATGAACTCATCATTTATCCACCCGTTGGCCCTGCAGGCAGGTGGGGTCCAGTGACAACGAGCACTTCCAGTACCTAGACTTAGGGTGACACTGCCATTCTCCGTTTGGTAGAAAGTAGGACTCCGTGGCTGATGCCAGCTCGGGATAGGAAAACACAGGGTGAGGCTGGGTACTGCCCACAGGGAATCAGGAAGTACTCTGAGATAAATGGAAGAGTGTCACAGCCCACCAGTGCCAGCTTGAAGCGTTCCCACTGGCCACATTTGGGACAATTATTTGAGCATCAAAAAATGATAATAATTGTAACTGATTACAAAAATGAATAAATGATAACCCACAAGTTCAGAGGGAGGCTGTGGGTGTGCGCACACGTGTGTGTGTGTGTGTGTGTGTGTGACTGAGAGACCATGGGAGAGGCCACGGAGGGGAAAATGGTAACTTTAAGAGGCATCTTACTTTTTCTTTAGAAGGAACTTAGATCTCTTGACAAGGAACCGATAGAATTTTTAAGAATATCCTTCTGTGAATTGTGGGGTTCAATTAGCACGTTCGTTTTTTCCTTTTCTTTTCTCTCTCTCTCTCTTTTTATTTTTATTTTTTAGTCCTCACCCGAGGACATTTTTGCATTTATCTTCAGATAGAGGGGGAGGGAGAGAGGGAGGAAGAGAGAGAGAGAAACATCAGTGCAAGAGAGACACATCGAGTGGTTGCCACCCACATGACCCCAACCAGGGCTGGGGACAAACTGCAACCGAGGCATGTGCCCTTAGCAGGAACCGAACCCGGGACTCTCTGATCTGCGGGCGGACGTTCCAACCGCTGAGCCAAACTGGCCAGGGCTCTCTCTCTCCCTTATGAAAAATTCCTC
Source organism: Tadarida brasiliensis (assembly GCA_030848825.1). Classification (NCBI taxonomy): domain Eukaryota; kingdom Metazoa; phylum Chordata; class Mammalia; order Chiroptera; family Molossidae; genus Tadarida; species Tadarida brasiliensis. The sequence goes on from CM061271.1 coordinate 5,637,624, forward strand.
CTCCAGCCACCAGGCTCCTGGGATTGTGGCCGAGGGGATGGATCTCCCTGCTGCACCAGGCAGCCCCGAGGAGGGCAGGGCTCCGGGGCGGCCTCCGGGAGAAGCGTGGGAATATGTACCCAAACTCTCCACATGTATAACTTGAGTTCTATTTCAAGGATTTGTTCCTTGAAGGATACTGGATTACGTACATAAAAACCAATCCCTATACAATGAAGATTCATGTGATATTGTTTGTGAAAACAGTCTAGAATCTAGACTATAAAACACAAATATTATAAATAAAATACAAACATAAATCAAATTACAATGTAGCACTTTATGATAAAAATATATATATATGAACAACTTATTTCTTTTTTTAATCACAGATTTGCATTCATTAATGAGGTAACTGATTCAAGCAAGGACTAGCAATAGATGCCACAATCACTGGGTGAGAGAAAAATCACATGTTGTCCACACCTCACCCACGCACCTCAGAAGGACAAGGGCATCCCTGTGGCGGAGGGTGTGGCAGTGGAGGCGGGAAGTCACCGTGTGCCCAGGAGGCACAGCCGCAGAACGTCCGAGTGTCTTGGCCAAACACTTCCCTTGAACCAGACCTAGCCGCAGTTTCCGGAGAACGCGGAGGCTAGAAGAATGTGCGAACCCACCACCAGGAAGCCCTCCAGCAGAGCCCCACAATGAGGAAAACGGTAACAAATACTGGACTTACGTGGCAAGTATTTGGGTGATCAGTGAACTATTCTTTCCATGTTTGTCTCTGTATTTGAGACATGGACAAGCTGGCCTGGGAAGTAGTTATTTGTTGGGGACTGATGGTGTAAGCCACACAAACGGAACGTCAGAACGTCGGAATGTCGGGGGGGGGGGGCTGCCTGCATCCACCCGGCTCCGCACAGGTGAGAAGGTTTTGTGATACGAGGCAGCGGAGAGGCTGGAGTGCCCCGCCTGGCCTGACGGACAGGCAGTGCTGCCTATCAGATCGCTGTGTATCGATTCAGATGCGGACGATAGAGATGCCAGTGGGAGCTGCCTCTGGAGTGTGGGCTTCCTGATACCATCACAGCTCGTCACCCAGACCATGCTTTCTTCACCAGCATATAGCATGAGACTAGGCGTCTCACTTAGGTCTGCATTCAGCCCGGTGTTACACACTGCTACCCTCCACATACTCTTCCTAGAACATAGCTTTGCTCCGTGTAAAAAATGCTCAAACAGTCTCCATTGCCGCCTGAGAAAATAGGAACTGTTCAGTGTCCCATTACTGCCCCTCCCTGCTCTGCCCCAAACCCACCTTCTTTCCTGTATGGTCCACCGGAGCCCCTGTGGTCGGCCACGCTGGACCTTCAGCCGTTTCTCCAATGCAACTGTGCATTTGGGTCTTTGCCCATTCACTCCACCAGAAGGCCACCCCTCTCCATCTCCTCAGAGGTCACACCCTAGCGTCCAGGGCCACCTGAAATGGAATCTAAGTTTCAGAGTGGACTGGCTGTGTGAGGAAGCCACTGGACCTCTCTGAGCCTCAGCTCTCCCCTCTACATATTCGACTGAAGAAGAGTTTGTACTTCCCAGAGTGGCTGCAATGAGGAAGAGAGATGATCCCACATGTCCAGCACTGTGCGAATATATTTATGTAAGAGCTCAATTAATGCTATCTATGTATTGTGCATGAATGTATCTATCATCTACCCACCTACCTATCATCAATCTATCTATCTATCAATCTATCTAGCTATCTGTCATCTACCCATCTATCTACTCATAGCCAACTAGCTATCATCACATCATCATCAGTATCATCATTATCATCAATTGGTGTTTGGTAAATGTTTATTGACTAAATGAATAAAAAAGGTAGATACGTGCCTCTTCAGAGGTCCCAATTGTGTAGTGATACTAAATCAAAGCCAGAGGTTTATGATCTGAATCAATACCCACGCGGCCCCCAGATTTGGCCAGACTGATTCCCTAGGTCTTGCTTCTGGGCTCCCTTGGTGGCAGGTGGAGTGAAGACCAGCAGATGTCCGTTGAGTGGTCCTCAGAAGGCTCAGAACCGAGAAGACCCTTGCAAGGAGAAAGAACACGCCCTGACCTCCACAGGCTCTCCCAGGAGGAAGTCCAAGGCTCAGCCTGGTCCCAGCCCTAATTCTGACCCAAGGCAAAAATAGAGTTCTTCCCAACTTCTGTTCTTGACCTTGGACCCCGGTTTAGATAACTCTGAAGACTTTTCTGAACTCACTGCCTCCCCTTGCCTAGTTCATCCTGACTGTCCTTGGTGCCTCTGCCCTTGACCCCTCCGCCCTTGACCCCTGTGCCCAAGCTATAACTAAGTGGTCCCCTTTTGTCCCCATACCCCTGGTTTTGTCTCCAGCACAGCTCGGTTTGGGTTGTTTTGGAAGGTGTTTCCGTGTCGCTCTGCTCCTACAGCATGGGGACCTTGAGCGGGGATGAAATGCCTGGCCATGTGCCCGGATTAACACAGGACCTGGCACATGGCAGACAGTAAAGGCCCATTAGTGGAATTGGCAACAGTTGGCAAGAGGCACGCAGGAAATATCCCTGGGTGGTGATGGTGACACTGATGAGGAGGCGATGCAGCCTGGCCAAGCCTAACTGGAAGCATCCAGACTGAAGTCGTCTTGGGAGAAACAAAGCCAGGATGAGCACCGCACACCTGGCCAGGAGGGGAAGGAGCAAGCGTCCGTGAGCCTGGGGGGCCTGGTGCCACCTCCACCGCCAGAGCCCGACGCCTGGCGGCTGTTCATTCACGCATCTGTGCGCTGAGGGCATGATGCGACGCTGGGCCCCTTCAGAGCCATTCGCAAACAGATTACTCGCAAAATGCCATGTTCCTTCCGAGAGAGCCGGAGCAGCGCCGCGGCTTAGTACAAACGCACGTGTTCCCCTTTGTTCTGCTTCCCTCCCGCGAAACGTGCCGCTCCCCAAAGCAGACCAGCATGGAGCCCGGGGCCCTAGCAGACGTCGGGGACGCAAAGTTCTCAGAAAACTGTGGAAGCAGGGACGTCGGCGAGCTGGCCAGCAGGTTCTCTGTGTTCGCAGCACTCTGTGGGATGGGGATCTGTCTGGACCCAGTCCCGGGAATGGATTCCAAATGGTCTGGAAGGAACCCTAAGTGACGAGGGACATGGACCTTCAATGTCCCAGTCCACTCGGGGAGGTGAGAACAGGAGGGAGACAACCTCAGATAAAGGGGATTCAAGGCAGTGTTGACCTTGGGTCTCAGTCGTGTCCCGTGAGCCTGGAGGGTCACCTGTGCAGAGTGAGCTGGCTGGGGGCCTCCTGTGCCCTCAGTCACTGCAAGGAGCAGGCAGGACTCTGTGGTCCCAGACTTCAGGGGGCCACCTAGCCCCTAGCACGGCTCAGTGGGTGCCTGAAATGTGAATACACGGCAGCCTCATCCTCATCCTTCCTTCCTCCTCTGCTGCTCTGAGTCTTCCTGGTAATATTAGGAGGCACTTTTGCATCGAAGCCAAACCAACTCGTTCTGAGAGGGCCCAGGCTGGCCACCAGCCTCATCCTTGCACAGCGGGATTAGAACCCTCGGAACTGTGAGTCTGGTGCCTTCTCTCTGCTGCAGGAAGAACTTCCCCGAGGCTTAAAGCACCATGGAAGGACCCTGATGCACACATTCCTGGCCCTGGGAACTAGCTCGTGGTGACTCTGAGGTCTGTGGCCTCTGGCCCTTGGCTCTCAAGTGGGTTCTTGTGAAGATGGACATATCGTGCACCCAAGCCCAGAGCTTCCCCTAGAGCAGGCCTGAGGGGGTTCCCCAGAATCTTCACCCAGACCTTCAGATGGCAATGTGTGATGGTCCCCCTCCAGCCTCAAGACCTGGGCCACAGGACTGGAATCACAGAATGCTCCTGGGCTCCCCAGGCTGTCTCCCCCTGCAGACCGGGAGCACAGCCCGTCCCCGGAGAGCTGGGTGCCTCCAGCTTCTAGCTCCTCTCACCTAGGAATGATCACACCCCGGTGGGGCCAGCGTTGGGCACCCAGAAAGGAGCTGAGAGTTCTCCCAGGTCGCCCGCAGTGTTTTCTGAACCTCCCACTAACTTTGGCTTCTCCTAGTTTCGATCTCGGCGTTGGGCGTGATTGTCAAGCTCTGGCTGGAGCTCCGTGTTCTTCTGCCTCATGTGCCTCATGCTTGTCCCCACTGAGGACAGTCTGGGCACCCGTGTCTGCCTGAGCCCCCCGTGCCTGGCACCCAGCGGGCACTGACAGGTGTGAATTGCAGCCGGCCGATATTCCCTCATATTATGGAACAACGGTGGATGGAACCGGGTGGCTGGAGGAGCTGAGTATCGGCTGGGGCAGGGGGTGGCTGTGGAGCGGTGGCCCTGGACATCCAGGGGCAGGAGGAAAAGCTGTCACACCACAGGCTACGCTGTTCTGTCACTGGTCTTGCAGAGAGACCCGGGTGTCGTGGAATATGCCCCTTGTCCAGTGTAAAGATTAACTCAGTGCTCTGGAATGAGCAAACAATGTTTTACACTTACGTCTTTTAATCAGTGAATCCTAGACAGGCCTGAATAAAGAGGTTTCGTTCATCAGTCCTGTTGGTCCAGCTCAGAACAGCATCCCTTCAGAAGAGACCCAACACGGAGCAGAAGCCGAGATGGGAGTTCTCTGAAGCATAACTCAGTCGGCTTCCAAAAGGAAACTGTCAGTCACATGAAAGACTTCAAAATATGTTACTTAGTATTTCAATGTTACGGCGTTAACCAATGAGACGAATTAGCGCATAAATAGAAATGATTTCCGGTGCGAATCCTGGTATATGAAAACTTCTAACAACTCTGCGAGGTGAGAAAGAGTAACTCCTCTTACAAATGAAGTGGCCCAGACCAGTCACAGCTGAAGTCTCAAGCCCTGACATACTCACTGACCCGAAATCGCACAGTCTGCCCGGTCTCACAGCCTCATTACCATTTCATGACCGGAGCCTCCTAGAATGTCAAATTTGGAAAGAGACCCATAAATAAAGCTTTAAAATATTTAATAAAAAGAAATTTATGCACACTCCAAAAGAATTAAATTGTAGAACAGGATACAACAGGGAAAAAACATCTCCCTCCCTCCCCAACCGTGAACCTTCACTGGCTTCTGTGCAGCCTTCACAGTGTGTACGTGTGTGTGTGTGTGTGTGTGTGTGTGTGTGTGTGTGTGTACATCTTACACAAATGAGGATATTATGCATATCGTAGTGCATCTTGCTTTTTTTTTAAATCCTTAGCTGAGGATATTTTTCCATTTATCTTCAGACAGAGAGTGAGGGAGGGAAGGAGGGAGAGAGAAACATCGATGTGAGAGAGACACATTGCCTGGTTGCCTTCCGCACGACCCTGACCAGGGCTGGGACCAAACCGCACCCGAGGTCCGTGCCCTTGACAGGAATCGAACCCACAACTCTTTGGTCCATGGGCTGATGCTCTAACCGCTGAGCCAAACTGACCAGGGCACATCTTGCTTTTTCATTTAAAAATATAACTTGAAGGTAAGTTCTATATCAAGGCATATAGCTATGAATCAATCATAGTTTTTGTATTCTGTTTTGTGAATTTAACAGAAATTATTTAACAAGTACCCTATTACTGGGTAATTATTTTTTCTAGCTTTTTGTTACTATTAAAATGAACATTCTTATACATCTTTTGCTTAATGAGTGCCTAAGGAGAATTCCTGGTTCAAAAGGTATGTAGATAATTACCAAATTACCTCCAAAGAGAAAGCAAACATTTACACCGCCATTAAAAGTGTACAAAATGCCCACTTTTAATCAAATTCATCAACATAATGTAGTAAGATTTTTAAATATTTTTATCAGTCTAAGAGATAAAAATAGTATAATCACATTTTAATTTTGATTTCTTTTTTTAAAAAAAAATATGTTTTAATCGATTTTAGAGAGAGAGGAAGGGGGGAGAGACATTGATCAGCTGCCTCCCACACACTCCCTACTGGGGCTCAAGCCTACAACCCAGGCACGTGCCCTGTCCCGGAATCAAACTAGTGACCTCTCGGTGCATGGGACAGCACTCAACCAACTGAGCCACACCGGCCAGGGCTAATTTTTATTTCAAATAAAAAATGAAGTTAAGCTTTTCCCCCCAAAGTTTCAAAGCCTACTGTATTTCTGTGTCCATGAAAAGTTTACTCAGATCTTGTGCATAATTGTGAGTAAGATCATGACATCTCCTAATTAACGTGGGAGACCTCTGTATGCGTGAAGAAAGGAGGGTCTGCATTTATTGTTTAAATGACAAAGTTCTTGTTTGCCCTCCTTGTTGTCTTTTTTACTTTGGGTAATTTCTGATGCCAAATCAATACATATGTATAGTTTTTTTAAATATTGTGGTATATTAATTTTGTTTCTTTCTTACTAAGTTTTTTTTTCACTCTGAAATTATGTAAATAAAATTCACCTATCTCTTTGTCCTAGAATGTTTTAACTGGGTTTCACACCATTATATGATGGCGCACCTGGAAATACATTGATGTGACGAATGAGCTGAGAGATCAGGTTAGTTTTTATGTTGAATGGTTAGTTATTCGTTCAACTATGTTTCTTATATAATCTATGCCTTTCACTCATTATATATATATCATAGACCACATTTATACACGTATTAGAGTCTATTTTTATACTCTATTTTCCCTATTCTTCATATCTCTTCTTCTACCAAATCATCTAACTTACTGAAGCTTCATGATACAGGGAACATCTGAATAGATTTTTTTTCATCTCATTTATTTTTCATCTTCAGATTTATAAAATTTAGAATTTGACAGGGTAAAAAAATTTGTTGGAATTTCATGGGAATGACATTTAATTTATATTGTCAAAGTATCTCTTTATTCTAAATACAGGGCATGCTTCTATTTAATGTGTTCTCTATATAGATGTTCTTTATTGTTTGTTTGGTTTATTTTTAATTATTTGGGTTATTGAGAAAATGTTAAAGAGAAAATTTTTCTTCACTAGGGCAATAAAGTTTGAAATAGAGATAGAGATGATAGGGATAGGGATAGGGATAGGGATAGGGATAGGGGTAGGGGTAGGGATAGGGGTAGGGGTAGGGGTAGGGGTAGGGGTAGGGGTAGGGGTAGGGGTAGGGGTAGGGGTAGGGGTAGGGGTAGGGGTAGGGGTAGGGATAGGGATAGGTATAGGGGTAGGGATAGGTATAGGGGTAGGGATACAGATAGGGATAGGGATACGGATACAGATACGGATACAGATACAGATACAGATAGATTGAGAGAACATCATGTCCTAGCACCAAGCGCAAAACCGAAACATATTCATCCTAACACAGACTAAACACAAGCTAACAGGATCAGTGATATCTGCCAACGACTAGAGTACTTGCCAGAACAAACTCAACAACCATAAAGGCAATTAACAACCCCCCTCCCAGCATGTCACATACAATGGTCAGCATACAATAAAAATTTATGAGACAGAGTAGGATAAATGTAACCTATAATCAAGAGGTAAAGCAGTCAAGGGAAATTTAAGTATGTTGGATAATTTAAAGGTAAGATGTACATTAAGAGTGAACAGAGGAGAAATTTTAGCAGCAAAATGAAACCTACAAATAAATAAGCCAAAAGTAAATTCTAAAATTTTCTGAATTGAAAAATCAATTTAGATATGTTCACGAGCATGTTAAACAGTGAAGAAGAAAGAATACATTAATGGGACATCAGACCAATAGAAATTCGACAAACTGAAAAACACAGAGGAGAAAGATTATTTATTTATTTACTTATTTATTTTTTCCTTATTGATTTTAGAGAGAGAGGAAGGGAGAGGGAGAGAGATAGAAACATCGATGAGAGAGAATATCGATTGGCCACCTCCTGCATGCCCCCCACTGGGAATCAGGCCCACAACCTGGGCATGTGCCCTGACCAGGTATTGAACTGGCAACCTCTTGGTGCATGGGTCGACGCTCAACCACTGAGCCACACAGGCTGGGTGAGAAAGATTTTTTAAAAAATAAATAGAGCCTCAGTGACCTGTAATGGAATAAATATACAATTGGATTCCCAGAAGGTGAAGAGGGACAAAATAAGCAAGGAAATTGTACTGGGAAAATAATGGCTGAACTATTTTCAAGTTTCATGAAAAACATCAATTTGCAGATTTAAGAAGTACAACATCCCCTGGCAAGATAATGAAAAGAAAATCACACCTACGCACATCAGAGTAAAACTTTAAAACCTAATACCAAAAAAAAAAAAAAAACAACAAAAAAAAAACAGAAAACAAATTTAAAGCAGTCAGATAAAAATAATGCATTAAATACACAAAAGAAAAGCAATCAACTGTTGACTTCTCATGAGAAAAAAAGTGGAGGCCAAAGGTAAAATAATGACATTTTTAAAGTACTTAAAAATAAAAAATAAAAAATGTTAATCCTATATTTTACATTATTAAAAGTAACTTTTAAAATGTGGGGGAAAGAAGACATTTCAGAGAAATGAAAGTTGAGGAAATTTGTTTCCAGCATACTTGCACTATTTGAAATGATAAAGGAGGTTTTTTTGTGTGTGTGTGAATAATAGTGATATCAGATTAAAATTTAGAAATACAGGAAGAAATGAACAACACTATAAATAGTAAATGTGTGGATAAATATAAAAACAATTTTTTTTATTTTTCTAATTTCTTAATAGTAAGTTGACTGTTAAACATGATATGGGATTTTAAACATATATAATAGTAAAATATATGTAAATAGTAAAATATATAGAATAGCAAAATATAATAATACTTCAAGGTTTTCATATTTTATCTGAAGTGGCACAATATTAATTTTGAATAGAAAATTTTAAGTTAAATGTATAATTTAAATCCCAGATTAATCACCAAATGCAAAAAAAATTAAATTAAAAGAAGAAAGATACCACCACTACCTCCACTACCACTGAGAGATACAGTTATAGAAAATGAAATTTTAAAAACCAGTTAACTCAAAATATGATTAAAAAGATAAAAAAGGAATAAAAAAATAGATGGGTCGAGAAATGAGTAGCAAGATGGTTGCACTAAATGTAAATGGACTAAAGATTCCAATTAAAGGCAGAGAATGTCAGACTTCATAAAGAGGCAAGACTTAATTATGACATCTATAAGAATTACAATTTAAATATAAGGAAATAATAGGTTGAAAGTGAAAAGATGGAAAAGATGTAACATCCAAACAGTGCACTTAAGAAAACTTGTGTGACTATGTTAACAACAGAAAATAGATCTCAGAAAATGTATTACTAGAGATAGCAAGAATCATTTCATAATGATAAAAGGTCCTTTCCTGAGGAAGATATAACAATCATAAATGTGTGTGCACATAAGAACAGAGTTAGAAAATAAACAAAGCAAAAGAGAATAGATTTAAAGGGAGAAAATAGAGATAGCATAATCATAATTAGAGATTTTAGCCCTTCCTTTCTGGTAATTGAAATAACCACTTGATAACATATTAGCAGGGTTACAAAAGATCTGAACAACTCTATCAACTGCTTGACCTAATTGAAATCTATAAAATACTACAGCCACGAGCCATAGAACGGACATTATTTTTAAGTGCCCATGAAATGTTCACCAAAAGAAACCATATGTAGGGCCATAAAATCTCAGTAAATTTCAAAAAGCCTCCAAATCTTATAGTGAACCCCTGGCTGGTGTGCTCACTTGGTTGGAGCATCGTCCCATACACCAAAAGGTGGGGGATTGGATTCCAGTCAGGGCACACACCTAGGTTGTGGGTTCAACCCTGGTCAGGGCCTGTATGGGAGGCAAACAATTCATCTTTCTCTCTCACATAGATGTTTCTCTCACCCACTCTCTCTCCCTTGCTCTCTCTAGAATCAGTATGTCCTCTAGCTAAAATTGCATTTAATTGGAAATCTATAACAATAAGATATCTATAAAAATCCCAAATATTTATAAATTAAATAATCCACTTCTCAATAAGACACTGTTCAAAAAAAACACAAGAAAATATTTTGAACTGAATTATAATGAAAACAAACATCAAAACATTTGAGATTCAGAAAAAGTAGTACACAGTGAAAACTTTGTAGCTTTAAATGCATATATTATCCCCAAAAATACATTTAAAATCAGCAATACTACTTTTTATCTTAAGAAGCTAAATAAGAAAAGCAAAAACAAAACAAAACAAAACAAAAACTAATTAAGGAAGTCATAAGTAAAGATCAGATGAATCATAGAAATAAAAATACAAACAGTAGAGAAAATTAACACAGATAAATTTAATTTGTTGAAAATATTAATAAAATCAATTAACCCTGGCGAGCCTAATCAGGAGAAAAGGAGAAAGAAAATATGTACTAACACCCAGAGTGAAAGAAAGCATATCATCAATTAATTCCTCATGCTGAAGCCATTAAAAGGGTAATGTGGGAACATTGTGAACAACTTCTTGCCAATAAATTCCACAAATTAGCAGAAATGGACAAATTCCTTAAAAAATATGACTGAGCAAAGCTAAGACAAGAATAAATTTAAAATATCTAAACAGTTAAAGCAATTAGGCTTGTTGTGAAAAATTTCCCCACCAAACGCATGTGTACGCGCGCGCGCGCGCGCGCGCACACACACACACACACACACACACACACATACCCCACAAGCCAATTTGTTTCAGCGGTGCACTCTATTAAACATTTAAGGACGAAAAAAAGCCAATCATGCACAAACTCTCTCAGAAAACAGAGTGGGGAAGGTCACTTTCCAACTCATTTTTTGAAGCCAGTGTAACTGATATCTAAAATTGGAAAAGGTAAAGATTAACATTCTTCATAAACATACCTATAATGATAGTTGATAAAGCATCAATAAATCAAATTCAGCAACATGTAAAAAGGATAACACAATGATATGTCCTAAGCAAGTGAAATTTATCCCAAGAATGCAAAATTGACTTAACATTTAAAAGTCAGTCAATATAATTCACCACATTAACAAAATAAAGGGACGGAGAGTCCTTTCAATAGAGATGGAGAAAAGCATTAGTTGAAATTCAACACCAAGTTATGATAAGACAAAATCGCTACATCCAACTACATATTGAAGTAAACTTGCTCATTCTGGTAAAGGGCATTGACCAAAAGATCTACATCTATTATTATATTTACCAAAAAAAAAAAAAAAAAATCTATATTTATTGTCACATTTAACGGTAGAAGGTTGAATGTCTTCCTTCTAAGGTTCATATAAGGCAATAGTATCTTTTCTTGTCACTTCAATTCAACAAAGCAATAAGGCAAGAAAACGAAAACCCATAAAGTTTGGAAAGAAAAGAGTAAAGCCATTTTATTTACAGTTATGATTTTGTACATAGAAAATTCTAAGGAGACTAAAAAGTGTTGCTGAAGCTAGTAAGTGAATTGAGAAAGATCCTAGGCTAAGGACAATACAAAAAATTTAAGCAGCCACATGCAAATGCAAAACACAATTTAAGAAACAGCGCCATCTACAATAGCAATGTGGATGAGTTTCAAAAGCATGCTCAGTGACATAGGCTAAATACAAGCTGTGTCATTGCACTGACATGAAGTTCGGGAACAAAAAGAAGAAGTCAACAGATTTCTACAGAAGTGGGACTTCGCTATCAGAAGCAAGAGAAAACCTTCTGGGGTAATACAAAAATTCTGTGTCCAGATTGTGGTTTGGGTTACACAGGTACTCACATTCTCCAAAAGTATCACCCTTACTGACATGGATTTGCTGTTTTCATCTTAGTTCCTTTCTCCAATACTTATTTATTTTTAACACTACACATTTGTGGGAAATGTGGATACAGAAGAGAGTGTACTAGTGACCTTGTTCTTTCATTCTCAACGTCTATAAGAGAGCCAGGAGTTGTAACAGTAGTAGCCAAACAACCAGTCATAATGGAGAAAATGTTTCAAGTGTAAACGAATAGGTATGATGTAACCAGTATTTCCCAGTACTAATCAATCTCAAGCTTTCTTCTTTCCCTTTTTTTAAAAACAGGATACTTAATAACATCCCAGGAAGTCAGAAATACACACACACACACACACAGACACACACACACACACACACGCTTAGGTAAATATGAACCTAACATGATCCCCAGAGCTGCAGCTGAGGGGACATAGGTCTCACCGGTGAAGTTCAGCCTGGACGTTACACATTGCCTTGGGAGAGGATGTGTCCAAGGCCTGTGCTTTCCAAGACGAGGTGATGTCGGCTCCGTCAATTCCCAGTTGAAGAAACCACTTCCAAAGCATGTTTTCTGCGAATGATGCTTCCACTTCCAGGCTCCCCCAGTTTTTCATTTTGTCAGAGTATTAATATAAAATTTGATTTTATGTTTTTCTGGAATAGTTGCCACATTCATCCCATAAGACTGATTCACTTCAAAACCTTCCCTTAATGAAGAGAAGAGGGGGTGGTGTTGTTATTGACACAAACAGCACGGATCTCCGCACATCATCCCGCGTGGCTCAAAAGGGCTCATCCATTGCAGACCCAAGCGACAGTGCATGACACATGTAGTCAGCACCAAATCCCCACCCCAATCCCTGCATCTGAATTTTCCCATCAGCCCCGATGGAATTGAATTCCTAATGTTTCAACTCCCCCAAAGCCAAAGGTACACGCTCTGTGACTTTGGAGACGTTTCTGCTGTTGTGTTAACTGATTATTTAAAAACAAAGGAACCCCAACTCCATCCAGATCAGGTCAATTTCCTCTCCTTGCCGTCTGATCCAGAAGCCCCCCAATAGGGGGCTTTTCCTGTGCGGCCTTAACAGGCACAGCAAAGAAGGGAGGGCAGTGTGGGAACATGCCTTGGCTGTACGAGGCCTTGGAGAAGACCCAATGGCAGAGCAGCCCCCAGGGTGTGGGCTGGGAATGTGATGAATGAGCAGGCCCGGGACCCCTGCCTCCTCCCGAGCATATGTTTTTGTACTTTCTTCCTAATATATTGCAGGATTATTGCTAAGGCGTGAACAGTTCTGGAACGCCTCCCCATCCCTGAAGACTTCGCCAGCCCACCCCACGTTTTACTTCAACCATAAACTAGTGGGAGAGACAGGGCTTGCTGGGCGGTTGCAGGCGCAGGGCAGTAACCACGAGGGTGCACCTGTGCTGCGTCACAGCTCTCCAAGGCGCCGGCTCCACATCTTCTGGGGGGGACAACGAAGAACACAGTGTTTTATGGCGGAGGACCCAGAACACGTAAGACCACGGATACTCACACTTAGAACTGAAGCAGGGCCTCTTTAAAAAATGGTTTCCGGAAGAAACCCATCTGCCCCAAACTTTCCCATCCGTTATAGTGAATGTGGAAAATGTCATGCTGGGGTCTCTGGGTTCTGAATAATGACTGCTTCAGAAGACTGCTTTTAGTGCATCTTTGAATTTTCAGAAGTTTTTTGTGTGTTTTTTTTTAGCCTTTTTCATAGGTCAGTTAAAATAGGTTTTTTGTTGTTGTTGTTGGTGGTGGTGGTGGTGTTTTTTAACTCTCAGAGACAAAAGTTATATTTGTCCAAAGTTTAATGAACTCAAAAGTCCAGGAAACCGGGTTTCTGTTTAAATCTGCATAAGGTTCGTGTCGGTCCTCACGAGAAAGCCTCTGGGGGAGGAGGGATGATCTGAATCTTAGGTATCTCATATTCTGATTCAAAAGCTAAATGTCCTGGATTTCTCCCAAGCAATTAAGCGTCACCTCGGACAAGGAGGAGTCATTTCGGAAGTTGAGTTTTCTTCCAGTGCAGTTGGCCCAGCGAAGGCCGCAGGTCAGAAGGGCGTGTCCCGGCTCCAGGCTCTTGCTGTTCATGTTGGAGGGGTGGGTGCAGCCCTGGGGTTGGCCCCCCAGCACCAGCCTTCCTGCTCTGCGTGCACCCAGACACCGGTGACAATGACAGAACACATCTGAGGACTGGGCTCAAAGGCGAGAGAATAGAAACGTCGGGGGAAGTCATTCACGCTCACGGCGCTTTAGAGACAGCCCTGAGCAGTCAGGACGGGGAGCCCAGGTGCCACTGCTCTTTTCACAGCCGGGACGTCTGAGCTTTCGGTGGCCTCTCTTCCCCCTTTCTCATGCCACCCCCTCCACCTGCCATCAGTGTCTCTCTGGGAGTCCGGATAAGCCGGTGGATGTCTGTGTCTCTGTGGGCCATCACTGCCCGGGGGACTTCATGGGAGTTACTGTGGCGAGTTCTCCTGGGGGGTCCGAAGGGGGTCTCACGTTCACTTTTACCTCTGGCTTTGCCCCATCAGCCTGTGCTCCTCCTTGCTAATCCTGCATCTCCGGGAGGAAAAGTGAATGGGAGTTGAAATTTTAAACTTAATTTGGAGGGAGGGGAATGGAAGAAGTAAACCAAGAGAGAGAGGAATGGGAATCCAAAGAGATTCAGATTTGCCTTCTGGACGCATCTAACTGGTTTCTACCCATCCCAGTCACTTCTAATAAGTCGATTCCCACTGGTAATTAGTTTCTTTTTAAAGATAGTGGTAGATATATATTGCTTACATTTAATGCAGATAATCTAACAATTTCCAGCTGATACAGCACAACATATAAATACCATCTCGTAAATGTCATCACGGGAATGGATAAGACGGTACGCGCCCACGAAGCAGTGAAGCATAGACGATACTAGTGGGCTCTGGCATTGGACTCCTTACTGGACCCTGGGCTCCGGTCAGTCACTCAGTGCCTCAGTTTCCTCAACTGGGAATCACGGGTAACATTCATGACCTCCGTGTCTGTGGTGTTGTGGGGGCTACAGGAGGCAGTGTGTGATGAACACCACTGGCCCCTCTTCGCCTTTCGTCCTCAGATTCTCCACTGCGCTTCCTGCCAGCCCTGCACAGAGCCGCCTCCGTGACCGTCTGCGGAGTGAATGAAACCAGGTTGTCGCTTTGCACCCGCAGCTCTGAGCCAGAGAGAACGTTCCTGCCCGCTGTCCTTACCGCTTGCAAATGATACTGTTGTCAAGTCTCACTTCTTTCCTAGAGTGAAGCCACTGTAAGGACCGACACCGTTGGTTAGAGCGTCATCTTGTACACCAAAAGTTTGCAGTGTCAGTCCCCAACAGGGCATTTCTCACATCAATGTCTCTCTCTCCCCCTCTCTCTCTCCCTAGAATAAATAAAAACGTATCCTTGGCTGAAGATTTTTTAAAAATCCATCTCCAGCAATAAAATGGGGATTCCAGACCTGCAGAGCAATGAAATAGAGCCCCAGACCCCTTAGAGAAAATCCAGTGTTTCCCCCTCTCAGAAACATGTTATCTTATCTGTTTTTAAGACTTAAAAAGGCAAACGAGCAGTAATTATCCTCAGGAAAATGGGAAGTTGTACGAGCCAGAGACGATGAGTCACCCTCAGTTTCTCTTTTCCTACCATCGCTGTTTCTTTTGGAAGGCGTCTGAGTCCCGGCTACAAATTTATCTTTGCGTGATCTCCAGCTGCTGGTCACGTGTACAACCATGTAGGAAAGGGAGCAAGAGAGGAGTCTGGGGATCAGGCCTTTTCTCAAAGTGAAAAGCAGGTTTTTGCAACCAGACCCTGGCACCCACGTCCCTCAGCCGTCACTGCCGTGTTTCCAGGAGGTGCCTCACCCAACAAGTGACAGAGGGTAATCAGCTGGAAAATGGAATTTGTCCTTGTATGGGCAAGGGAGCCTGGGAGGTGGAACACTACGGGGTCAGATCTGACGCCGGGCGTGGCTAAGGAGAGCCGGCCCACAGCTGGACGCCCCGCGAGGGGAGCCTGCTTCCTTGGCGACAACAGCTCCATGGCGCCAACAGCTCCATGGCGCCCACTGTGTGCTTAGCCCTGTGTGAGACGTGAGAACATGACAGAAGGGTGCAACCTGGATCCGCTAAAGCCCCGAAGCACCTTGCTGTCAGGGACGGTGGGGATCACCTTGGTGTGAAACACCCGAAGGCCTCTGACCCGGGGGACAGAACACCCACAGTTCTCATCTAGCTTCTGCCCCCCACATTCTGCCCCAGGCGATTGCTTGATGAACTCAAAGTGTAAAGAGTCTGCCAATACATGAGGACTAATAATGCCTACCTGGCCGGGGAAGAGAAATAGGGGTGTGAATGTCGCACGTGAAATGCTCACACTATGTGGAAACGTAGGCTGAGGTCAGGCACCCCATAGGGTTCAAGGTCAGATGAGGATTTTGGAAACCCGATGAAGGGAAAGACTGCCTTTACCTCTGGGGGAAGAGGTGTGCGGAGGGAACCTTTAGAGGAGCAGGGCTGACTTTGGGGGTAAGGCCATGGGAGGGGAGGCATGCAGACAGGAGTAGACCCGGATGAGCAGACCAGACATCGGTCCTGGAAGAGAACCAGGTAAGGCTGGAAAGCCTGTGGTGGCCAACTGAGGACGCAGGTAAGGGACTAGTAACTCCACACGGTGAGCTTTGAGTCGCCAAGGAACAGTCTTTAGCTTGTTGTCTCCGAAGTAAAATTTAATACAAGGGCACGCCCTTATCAGCAGAGCAGACCCATCGTGGGGTATAAGCCATCTTGACGTGTACTCTGATATTATAAAGCTGCAGAGTTCCATACGGCGTCAAGGGGAGAGCCGGCCCCTCCTCGGCCCTTCTGGGCGGGCTCTCCCCCTTCGGCGTGTGGCTGCCTGGGGACCTTGGGGTCAGGGCCTCTCTCTTACCGTCCACCTGTACATCAGGGACAATCAAAAAAATGCTGTCGCTTTAAAGTGATTTGGATTTCAGAGTGACTTCAACCCTTCTTTTTTTGCCGGCCCAGCGACACATAGGTCTCAGATCTAGAATCCATGCTGTGAATCTCTCTGTAAAGACAACGCTCAAACAACAGGCCCAGCGACCTGGGCGCGCCACCACGACACCCAGGTCCTCCTGCAGTGGCTGTTGGTGCCGAGCAGGGACTACGCTCTGTGCAGGCAGGCCGGGCGCGGCCGCACGGCACCACGTGGCGGGGGAGCGATATTCTGCGATGGCAGTGCTCCTAAATAAACAGCACATCAACTTGCTTAAACCTAATCATAAACGGTACAAATTGGGCCCAAGCGCAAAGAGAAATCCGAGCCGAAGTCCGGAGTTAAAGGCGCCATTGTCTCTCCCCTGACCCGGGCTAGGGGAGCCTTGCGTGTCCGATTACATCTGTTAAAGCGATTTGAATGCCAGCCCCGTATTTTAATTATAAATATATAAAAAATTTTAATAAGACGGCATTCTGGGCTCGCTAAGCTTTTAAAATGCTCATTGGGGGTGGAGCGGGCGGAGGAGAATTCCATGTGCCCCAGACCCAGTGCCAGTGTATAATGATTGAATGTTTTCCTGTAATAAATTGAAAAAATCTGGTTTGTGAGAACGGATCCAAATCACTTGGCATTAGAAAGGTAATTTGTTACCTGGCTTCCAATGTGTTGGAACTCGGTGAGGAGCACAAGAATGAGGCCCGGGCCTCCCCCACCCTGCCAATTCCCTCCCCTTCCCTGCCCCTCCCTCACCCTCCCACAGCCTCCCTCGCTTTCTCATGGCTCCAGAAATGAGGTTCTGTCCCCAAACACGGAAAGGGGGCTTCTCAGCACCCAGGCCAGCTCTCCGCCACCTTCTCTGTACCTCTCCAAACCACGGGCCTGCTTAATTATGATTAATTGCCACGTGGATAATCAGATACAGTTTCAAAAGGTTGGAAATGACATTCCAAGGACACCGGGGAAGACGGGAGATCTCTCTTTGTTCCCAGGAAGAAAAGGCAGGTCCCTCACTCAGCCCCCTAGCCTTTTCTGATTTTACCAATTCCAAACAGAATTATACCCTCATATTGTTCCCACCCCAGGGAGTCGAACTTCAACTGTACAATTTCTGCAGCTGTCAGGGTTTCAGACCTCCTGTCAATAACGCGATGTTGGGGTGCCCTTCTGCTCCGAGGAAAGCAGTTTCGAGTTTCTGCTCTCTGTCTGTGCTTTCTGGGTGGTAGGACACGATGAGAAAGTACCAAAGGGGGAAAAAAAATAATAATAATAGTAACGGCAGTTAAAAAGCTTCCACTCTCGACTTAACTGGATCAAATGTAATAGACTGCAGTCTTTCCTCCTTATTTCCTCTGCTCGTTCTAGAAAACACGGGAAAGTTCACCCAGTGTCGTCTTGCCAGAGCGTCCCTCCATTCAAATCCCTTTGGCTGAGTCAAGGATCACAGTGTGTCATTTCCAGTCTCGCAGAACTGCTGGGCCCCGCTCAGCTCCGATTACCAGGAGGCAAATCCCTGGTTCCCGGCGCCAGGGGCTGCTGCACTTGGCTGCCCGCCCAGCATTGTTCCCTTCATTACATTCCAGAGGGCCTCTCAGCCAGTTAATGTTTGCTCTGGGAGGTCCAAATATCCAGCCATCAGCACTGAACTTCTCTCTTTTTGTTGAGAATTGCAGGTTCCTAATGCGATCCCAGGCTTTCAAGGAAAAACTTACAGGTGAACACAAAAGCACTAATTTTCATTTTATGCACAAACAATAATATTTGCAGCCGTTTACCATGTGCGCTCATAAAAGACTTTCAGAAGATGTCTGGCTGGCTTTTTAAGACTTTATGGTGGCTGGAATTGGTTTACCAATTTAAGGGCAGTCATTTTATTTTATTTTATTTTTTTCGAATTCGAAATAGCATAAAGGTATTTTTTCCTGGACGGCTAACGGTCCATACGTTCTGTGCCCCGAATACGTGTGCCCACGTGGGAAACAACCATCAGAAACAGATAAACTCATCTGAACCAGTTTCAAGAACGTAGCATTTCGTGAAATCACGTCTTCAGGATGGATTTAAAGGCCGGGATTTTCAGAGCCCGTGGACTGTGCTCAGCATCTTGGCCAGGATCCTGGAGAGCTGTGCCAGGCTGGCCCCGACGAACGGGCCGAGATGGGGACCAACATTTCATGGGGTTTTGCACAGATTCCGTGTCCGATGGAGGCACCAGGGGGTGGTGGCTGGAGGTTCTGGCCCTCCCCAGTGCTCCAGAGACCTCTGGCACAGCCAAGGCTTCTCAGGAGCACAGCCGGCGCAGCTCCGGTCCACTTGGGCGCTGGCAGAGGGGCCACTGGAGGGCTGGCACTCTCTCCACCATGGCATCTGGAGCCATGCCCACAGACTGAGGGGACAGAGGCTGCAGACCACTCCTTCCTCCACCCGAAGGACCCCTCAGGGTCCAGAAGCTGCGGCACAAGCCTTTCTGGGAGTTGGAGAACGGCGTGATGGTGAGGGGTGCAGAAGGCTTGGGAAGCACACTTCCCGAGGATGCTGTCCTGGGAGCTGAGAGGTTGAAGGCGTAGCCTCCCCGGAGTGCAGGTGAAAGCACCCACTGCCTCCACACGCCCGGGGGACAATGGCTCACAGCAGCCGCCCCAGGGTGCCCAGGCCGGTTCCGACGTGGTGGAGGATGGAGTAGCCAGAGCTCTTTCTGCCTCTGCCCACGGCCACGCAGCACTCCCTCTCCTCTGCCCACGGCCACGCAGCACTCCCTCTCCTCTGGTGAACCGTGTTTCCAAGGTCTCAGAAGCTCAGCTGATGATCTTCTTCTTCTCACTTGAAGTGAAAGGAAGCCGTATCTCCCTCTCTCCTCGTGCTGACTTCCCTCCGTGCTTCTGAGATGCACAGCCTTGGAGGACCGCGGCCTCACTCCCACTCTCCGCCCAGGGCTGTCTGTCCACTTCCGCTTGCGTGTGGCTCAGACAGACAAGAGAAGGACAGACAGTGTCCCTGACCAGCCGGTGTCCACTCATCCAGGTGCAGCCCACTCACCACCACATTGCCAGCCTCCAGAGGCCCCGAGTAGAGTGAGTGATGCCCCCCAGTGCTGACATTCTTCAGTGGCATCCGTGTCCCGAGTACTCTCAGTGTATACGCACCTCCCATATGTACTTACTCACCTCCCATGCTCACCTCCCATACTCACCTCCCATGCTCACCTCCCATGCTCACCTCCCATGCTCACCTCCCATGCTCACCTCCTACATACTCACCTCCCATGCTCACCTCCCATACTCACTGCCTGTACTCACCTCCCATCTACTCCCCTCCCATGCTCACCTCCCATACTCACCTCCTACATACTCACCTCCCATGCTCACCTCCCATACTCACCTCCTCAGACTCTGGGCCCCTTAAGAACAGGGCTTATGTCTTAGCTCCCTCCCTCTCTCCCCTGATCCTCCCTAGGACTAAACAAGAAATTTAGACCCAAAGGAGAGAAAGTCCTCAATCATGGTTTAGTGAAAGAATACCAAAGTCCAGGTGTATTTAGAGCATTCCACCCACTGTTGGAAAACCACTGTAACAACACTTTTCGCTGGATTCTTTGTCCGTCCACCCTGCCCATCACTGAGCGGGGTGTCGCTGTCCTGCTGCTTCGTTCTCTGCAGCCGTGTTCACCGGTCCTCCTGCCTGCCAGGGACCAGGAGCTGGGGAGAGGAGGCGCCAGAGCCGATAGTATGAAACTGAGAACTGTAAAAAAAATCTACCACGCAAAATGTGGGAAAAGAGTAAGTGGCGGTGAAAAGCGGACTCCCCACTGTGATTTTGAGAGCATAATTAATTTGCTGGTGAGTCTCCAGGGAGGCAAAAGGAACCCTGGCCCACATGGAATTTTCTGCGGTGCTGTGCAGGGTCACTGTGCCACTAAAGATGGGAGGGCCAGGACAACATGCCAAGGGCACGAAGACAGGGGGGACAGTCTAAATACTGCATCAGCCCTGTCTCACCCCCTTTACAGAAACCCAAGCTAAACGAGTTCTCCATTCCCCAGAATATCAGGAGGGAATAAAACCTCACAGACAAGGATTTCCCAATCTGAAAAAGCCCGGCAAATGCACCTTGGTGGATTACATGATTTAACCCATGTGCAGGTTAGCTATTTACTTGAAACGCAGTCAGGCTAATTATGCTAAACTATGTTCAGATATATGCATTATGCTATATTAAGCCAATGTAAAAATAGAACATATTTAATTATTTTAGAGTAGGGGCATAAAGTCAAGCGTCCGCAGTGAGCAGGTGGGTCAGGTACGTTGTAAAGCCAGCTAGACCTTGAGGTGAGGGAGGAGGGGATGGCTAGGCAGGACAGAGACCAAGTGCCCCAGTCAGGGCTCAGCTGGCTGCACCTGGCTGTCACCAGGTGGGGTGTGGGCCCAGAGTTTCCAGAGCTCCAGGCATGTGATGGTTAATTTCAGGTGTCCACTGGACTGGATCATGGGATGCCCAGATATTTGGCTAAACGCTACCCCTACATCGATGTGCCTGTGAGGGCGTCTCTGGATGAGGTTAACATTGGAAGCAGTAGACAGAGTAAAGCAAATTGCCCTCCTCGATGTGGGTGGGCCTCACCCAATCTGTTGGACCAAAATCGAACCATAAGACAGAAGAAAGGAGATCTCTCTATGCTTGAATGCTTACGCTGGGGTGTGAGGGTCTTCTCCTGACCTCAGACTGGGAATTATATCATCAGCTCCCCCTGGTTTTCAGCCTTCGGACACAGACTGAACTACCCTCCTTCGGACACACCCCTGGCTTTCCTGGGTCTGCGGCAGGCAGGCGGAGATCATGGGACTCCTCAGCCTCCGAAATCCCATGATATTCTATTTCTCTAAAGAATCCCAACTACTACAAGCTCCTCCAAGAGAGAAAAAAAAAAAACACCAAGAAACTGCATTTTTGCATAAAAGCTCTTAATGTTAGAATGTCACTTCAAAAATTCTAAACATCGTGGTTGTCGATAAACAGAAAACATTTGTTGGTTAGACCACATTCGTGGGCTGGCAGATTCCAAGCGCTGTTTCTGAAAGTCTGTGTCTTAAGAACAAACCTTTTAATCACAATTCTAAAACTTTCTATATTTTAGAAAACATTAATGGTTGAAGTAATTTTTTTAAATGATTTCAAAATGATCCACCATCGTATTTTAGATTTTTGAAGCAGAAACTCTTCAGCATTGGAAGTTGATAGAAAAAAAAAAAAATAAGCAACCTTTACTAACATGTACCAATAATGCAAATATTGTTGCAAGTGTTATTTCACCGAATTCCTATAACCAGCCTATGAGACGAGGACTAAGCCTCCCTTCAGTGTACAGATAAGGAAACTGAGACAAGGGGCGTTAAGTGATTTGCCGGAGCTCACACGTTCACCGCCACTTTCCTGGAGTCCAAGCTTGTAATCACAACATTATTTTGCTTCGCTAACTCAAGACTAAAGCAGTTTTCATTATCTGGGGGAGAGAAGCCTTTCTCTTAGCAATTTTCAAACGGCAAAAATGAATACAAATCTAAGCTTTTTATTTCATGTCTTAGGGTACTTAGAATCCTTTTTTCTCTCATAAGCACCGTGCATTACTCATTTTAGAGTTGATGACATTCGGGTGTCATTTGGAAGTCAGAAGCAATTAGTGGCATCCGGTGGCAATACGACATGGCAGAGAAAGCCAGCATCAACGTGAAATTCATCTTCATTTGTGTCCCTGCGCTGACGTCTGTGAGCAGTGTGAACGGGCAAAGCGGGCTTCGGGCCCCCTGTTTGCCCCCCTGTGAAATGGGACTGTTTGGACACCCACTTCAGAGTCACTGCGAGGACGAGAAAGAATGTATGTGGACCACCTCCCTGTGTCTGGCACCTAGTATAAGGTTTCCATTTGCTTTATTATTTAATTATAATTAGACCTACCTAGAGATAGAATGAGAACAAAACTAGATCAACTGGTCTGGCCGGTGTGGCTCAGTGGTTGAGCATCGACCCATGTACCAAGAGGTTGCCAGTTCGATTCCCGGTCAGGACACATGCCCAGGTTGTGGGCCTGATCCCCAGTGGGGGGCGTGCAGGAGGCGGCCAATCGATGTTCTCTCTCATCGATGTTTCCATCTCTCTCCCTCTTCCTTCCTTTCTCTCTAAAATCAATAAAGAGGAAAAAAAAAAACAAAAAACTAGATCAACTCAGTAAGAACTGCACATGTAGAAAGGTACGGTCCACGGTCCTCGTGCAGGAAACACGCGGCCTCGGAGCCGGAGCCCGAGGATCTTCGTGAACGATATGCAGGAGGTAGAGCCAGGAATCCTGACACCTTGTTCCACTGCCTTGTGACCTTGAACAAGCCACTGCTTGTCCTCTACATGAGCTGGGCCCTGAGATCCCCGCCCGAGTGAAGTGAGCGCCCTGTCGCTGCTCTGTGGGTGACAGTGCCTCGGGCCCCGTGTCCTCTCCCTCTGCCCGGAACACCATTCAAACCGGTGCCCAGCAGGAGCTGCCAAGCGTGGGCCTTGGGCAGAACCACCACCCAAGCTTCACGGGGGTTTGGTCCGCTGGCATGGATCCTTCATAATCGCTTGAAGGACTGACTGCAGCAGTAAAGGAACGTGAGAGCCGAACGGGCACAGAGCCACACGGAAGCGGCCAGTCTGGCGGGCCCTGGAGCGAGGGTCTCCCGAGCTCACCTGGAGAAGGTGCTCTATGGGGAGGCTGGTACACATCGAAGCAGATGCCTTCACACGGTACTGTGTCCCCCTGGAGAATTCCCCGATGGTGAATCCATGAGTCAGATCCTGGAGTGGGAGGAGGAGGGGCGTCACCTGCCATTCGTCCAGTGCTCACCAGGAGACTGTGCTTCCAGTCCCCACGCCTCTGCTCCGCGAAGAGGTACAGCACAGACCCATTGAATTCTAAGCTATGGCTGCCACCTGCAGACATCAGGGTCCTCATGCCCAGAGATCAGCAGGCAGGGAGAGGGGCATCGTGCTGGTGGGACAATTGACCCTGGTCATCAGAAGGAGGTCAGTCCGCTGTGATGCAAGGCAGTGGGAGAACTGTGTGTGGGTCCCAGTGACCCACTTGGATGCCTCTTGGTGCTCCCTTGCCCAATTGTGAGGGTAAGTAGACCAGCCCCCAGCCCTACCTGAGAAGGGTCTGGAGACCAGGGCATGATGGCCTGGGTGACACCGCCAGGCCAGTCACAGGTCCGCAGATGTGCTGGCTGAGAACCGGGGGCTGTAGATGGGCAGTGGAGGAGTGACAGTGAGCACCTGTGGTGGCCTTGGGACCTGTGCAGGTGCAGGGCTCAGCCTGGCCACTTCGTTCCAACACCAGCCAGCTCTGTGGGGCTCTGGGGCTCAGAGCTGCCCATGGAGTTGGCCGAGGCTTTGTCCAGCTTCCACTGCGGTCATGTCACCCAGCCCAGTCCTGCTTCCTCTCCATCCTTCCCCAATGCCCTCTCGGCATGAGTGTCCAGGTCACCCAGCCTCCAGATGGGACTAAGCAAAAATCAGTCTCTAAGGGAGCTGGGTGCCACTGTGTCCATGTTAAACGTCACAGCCAACTCAAATATTGTGATGTTATTAAAAAAACAAAGACCAAGCGACAAGAAGAGACATCAAGCACTTGAGGTCCTACAGTGAAATACCCTGTGTCCACACAATCCCCAGTGGGGGGCTTTCTGAGAGAGCCATTGCCTGGCTGCCACACACACCTGACTTCAGAGCCCTGCTCATGTCTCAGGGTTATGTCCTGGGACCTCTGCGCAGGAAGCCACGCGGAGAGAGAGGGTGACCAGTCGGTGTGTCTGCCCGCTGGTGGCTCTCTCTTTCAGCATGCAAGCTGGAAAGGGACACACAGAGAGCAAAAACCTTACCCTGAGGTTACGGTGTGTGCTATTTGCACCCTTCTAAGGGGCACGTGGTTTCATCGGTCTGTTCTGTCACCTCCCCTTCTGAGAAGTCCTGCTCATTTTCTGCCTCTCTCTGCTTTCCAGAGCTCATCGTACACCCATGTGTGCACACACATGCACACACACATGTGCACACACACATGCACCCACACGTGTGCACACAATTTCCTGTGAATCCAAAAAACAAGAAAGAAAACAGAAAGCTGGCAGATGCTGATTTTTCCGCTTAACTGCACATACTTTATAGTATTTCCCCATGTTTTTCTCCCGAGACGCCCACCTGACCTCACTCGCTCTCCAAATTCTCTCCATTGTGGCCAAATGTCACAGCTCGCGGGAGGCCGTGCGGCCCACGGAAATCTGCTCTCACTGAGAGCGTCTGCCCTTGACCTCAACCCTTCTCATTCCTTGGGCAGCAAGTTCCTTTTTGGAACCAAGAAGGCCCTCCATGGACCAGGCCTTTCTGATGTCCAGGGTGGGATGGGCCGGAACACGCTATCTCCAGGGAGCTACAGGGACAGTTACTGTTCCTATTTGCATACGAAAGTCCTGGCATTTCAACTAGGACATCAAGAGCTGGGAGGGGCGAGGATCACCCAGCTGTGCCTCGCGCAAATAATGCAAAGACAAAGAACCTGCAGAAATGATCAGAGCCTTGAATTTACCTTAGAACTTAAAAAAAAAAAAATTAAGAATAAAAAAAGGAAAGATAATGCCCTCCCCAAAACTTAAACAGTTATTTCAAAAACCAACTTAAAGGAAAGACAATTCTTCCAGTATCATGAATACACACTGCGCTGTGATTTTATATTCATTTCAAAGCCCCCTTCTTCTTTTCCAGAGGTTTTCAACAGTTTCTGCAAATACCAACAGTTTTCGGGCATATCTGTCGTCAGGCACAGCCCCATTCCAAGCTCAGACGTAACTGAGGCAGCGTGTCCGTCCTCAGCTATTCCCCCAGACACCCACACGGATGTCCCGGCTCGAAGCGGTGTGGAGAGGACCCCATGTGGGTGAGCACCCAGCCTCGAGCATCCTCTGTCTCTGCCGCAGACACGGCCGGGTGGGGATTCACAGCTGCGCTTCTCAGGCAACTCCCAGTTCCCGGGTTTCGCTACCACCTGCAACTTTGCTTATTTTCAGTTTGTTCTTTTAAGTCTGTGTTCAGGGTTTCTAAAAGAGAAAACTGCTGTGAACATGGCAAATTTCCTTCAGAAAGTCTCCCCTTTGCTCCTTAGCCCTGGGACCAACGGCTGGCTTTAATCTGGTCCCCCTGGGACCGTGCAGACCTCCGGCAAGGGCCATGCAGATGACTCCTGGACCGCTTACAGCGGGGAAAACGAGTGAAGACAACGGAAAGGCTCTCCGTTCCTCCCGGCCCCCATCTCAGAGACACCTACAGGAACTCCGGGCAGGCGGCCCAGGGGGACCAGAGGGGCCGATGGCGTGAGTCCGCGGTGGCTCCTCCCAGCCCCGGTCCCGGCTGCAGGCTGGACGTCCTCCCCATTCCTCCTTCAGTCTGCAGCTCGGCTGAGACGCACGAGATGACACGGACACGCGTGAGGCCTGTGCAGACTGCTGCCTGAGTGCGAGTTCACCGGTGGCGAGGGTCTCGGTGGTTTCTGTGAGCTCCCGGAACATTCCCGGGGTCCTCAAATGGCCCCAACTGCGCGTGTGTGTGACTGCACGGAAGACGTGTAGATACAGTGACACAGAATGTCCTCCTGTCTGTCTTCTCCTGCTGGAAACGGTTCGTTGTTTAAGATACAACACAGAGGCAGTGATGTGTTATTTCATCATCTCCTTGGCAACAGATGCTGAAGCTCCTTTGTGCCAAACTCTGCCATTCTGTGGACCGGGCTCTTCTCCTTGTGACTACTGACTTTGTAAGCCTGTCCGGGGCTGGCTACCAGGAATGAATCAAATCGGTTCTAATTTTATCAGTATTTCAAAATTGTGATAAAATCCACATCACAAAATATTTAGCACTTGAAGCATTTTTTTTCCTTTATTGATTTTAGAGAGAGGAAGGGAGAGGGAGAGAGAGATGGAAACATCGATGAGAGAGAACATCGATTGGCCGCCTCCTGCATGTCCCTCACTGGAGATCGGGCCCACAACCTGGGCATGTGCCCTGACCGGGAAGTGAACCAGCGACCTCTTGGTGCAGGGTCGATGCTCACCCACTGAGCCACACCGGCCAGACTGGCACTGGAACCATTTTGAGTGTACAGTTCTGTGGTACACTACTGGGTGTCTCACTGGTTTTATTTCACCCTCATTTATTGAGCCCGGCCCTGGGCCAGGGCAGTGAGGGCATCAAGGCCCCATCTTCTCGGAAGTTGCTGGAACTGATATCCAGGTCCATTGGCTTCTGAAATTCTCTTGGTAAGAAAAAAAGCAGAGGCCTGGGGCAAGGACATGGTTTGAGACAAGGTGGTCAGGGAGGACCCCGCTGAGAGGTGCCCTAGATCTGAGACATGAGTGACGAGGAGGAAGGACCAGCCCCGACAAGGCTGAGAGCGCACAGAAATGCTGCTAAGTGCTTTGGATTGAGAACAGAATACCTGGTGTGTGTGCAGGGCAGAGAAGAGGCCACTGAGTCTGGAGCAGGCTGGACCCTGAGATGTGGCCCCAGAGGAAGACAGAGAACGGGCAGGAGTCAGATCACGCGGCCATCATGGGGAGGCCGTGAGGGGTAGGGAGGGGACTTCTGTGATATGCTTCATGTTATAGAAAGGTCACTCTGGCCTCTGCATGCAAGATGGGCAGTGAGGGGTCAAGAGTGTAAGGCGCCCTGGCTCGTGCGGCTCAGTTGGGTGAGCATTGTCTTGTGACCAAGTGGTCACCGGTTCGATTCCCAGTCGGGACACATACCCAGGTTGTAAGTTCCATCCCTGGTCAGGGTGTGTGTGGGAGGCAACCGATCCGTGTTTCTCTCTCACATCCATGTTTCTTTCTCTCTCCCTCTCCCTTCCCCCCCCTCTAAAAATCAATAAAAACATATTTTGAAAATAGAGTGTATGGAGAGAATGCTTCCAAGGCTCCCCTGGACGTCCAGATGGGATGGCTTGAATCAGGTCGATGGTGGAGAAGACAGATGTACATGGCGCTGAAGTGAGAAAGCAAGAGAAAAATTACAGATGCCTCCTAGATTTGGGCCTGATCAACAGGGTGAATGGCGGTGCCGTTTACTAAGTGGGGACAGTGGAAGAGGACAAATGTTTCTGTAGGGAGGCAGCAAAGCTCAAGGTCGTGTTTGGGACAGGATGGGCTGGCGGAGGCGCCGGGCTCAGCCCACGTGCCCACGGTCACTGGGAGAGAGGGTGCTCACAGCCATGGGGCAGATGAGACTTCTTAGGAAACGAATCAGTGTCTATTTTTAAAGAACCAGCACGTCCTGGCCTGTGACCCTGGATAAGTCCCTACTCTGTTTTCCATCTGAAGAGCGGGAGGGTGTCCGTGGACAATGCCAAGGCTCCATTCCAGCTGTAACATTCAAGACTTGTCTTTCATCTCCTTCCAAGGGCCCTGTCCTTCACATCCAAGAATGCCTCTGAGCTGTCCACTGAGCGCGGGCTCCGCGCTGGAAAGCGGTCATCTAGAAAGCCACCATCACTCTTGAAATTACCCGCTGACAGAGGTCACCCCTGGTAAGAGGAGAGAGCCAGTTTTCTTGTAGGAAAACGATGCTTCTGTCTTGTTCTTGAAGAATACTGTGGTTGTGGCTGACAGGGGCCGTGAGGATTGGGGCCGGACGCGCAGGGGGAAGTTGACCAAGGCGGGGTCAGAAAGTGTAACTTCTCCAAATGTTCCTAGCGGCTGAAGGTCTGGCCCATCCCCTTCTCCTTCGGCAACTTCCCCTCTGTCCCCACACCCCCTCTCTTGCCGGTCCTTTCTCAGCTCCCAGGGGACTATTAACAGTGAACCGGTGAGATAAGCAGGGGGCAAGTCAATCTCAGAGTTTATTAAAAAGAACAGCTATTGCAGAATATTTTCTAAATCCTCAGGGAAAATACTTCCAACAACCCTATAAATCCCCCTGGCCTTTGGCTCTGAGCAAACATACCACAGATTCGAAATGAACTTGATTTTAAGGAGCTCTCCTCGTGTCCAATGCATCGCCATCATATTGATGTGTTCAATCTCCAGGAGGTTCAGAAAAGCGAGGAGATAAAAATTCCCCCGGAACCTAAGTGGTTCTTTAAAAGAGAGCATTTCCTTTGGTGCTCCTGGTGTCTTTGAAAGGGACGAGATGGCTATGCACAGGGGAGGGAACGTGGTAGGGGTCACACAGATGTGTCTGCAGATCCCAGCTTGGACTCTTCCTGCGGTGTGACCTCGAGCAAGCTCCTTGACCTCTAGGACAGCGATCGCTTACCTATAAAATGGGGATACCATCTAGGGATTCTTGGGCCTATGGTGATCCCCATCACTCTCAGAATTATTACCAATATTATTAGTGTTACTAATAGAAGCTGGAATCCTTAGAATTTCCATCTTCTAAATCGATCGGTTTACTCACAAAACACGACCGTTGGATTTTCCAAAGTTTCCTTAGAATTAAGACTGTTTCCGAGAGCAGTGTTCAGCAGTGGGGAAGGACATCGCAGCAGAAAGCATCAGTAAGTAAATGAGAACCGGACGCCACGTGGCATAAGGGCGCCTCACTCATTTGGGGGGGAGTGAGAACTGGCTTTGATGTTGCAAAAGAAGTGGTGAAATCCGCAAAGCTTTACACTGAGTTCCACCACCTTCGTTAGAAAGGGAGTGGGGTGTTAATAAACGTGGAGAGAACGGTCCAGCGACGAACTGCAGGAAGGCAGGCAGAGGGCAGGACCTCACGGGGTCCAGAGCGATGGCTGGGTCGCCGCTGGAACGGGGCTGCGAGCCTCGACAGCCACCCTGGAAAAGCACTTGGTCAAGGCATCAAGCCAGTGCACAGACTCATGGTCTCCTCCCCATTACCAGGCACCCAATTCTAAGTCTTCGCCCTTCAGCGGTGCCCAACTGCCCTCTTCTGCTCCACCTCGCGTCCTAGGCTTCAGCTGCATGCAGCGCACCCTGATTCTTACTGTGGGTGAGTCCAGTGGGGAGATCACCCACCCACACATCCCGTGATGGTGCCCACCACGGGCAGACACTGCCCCATCCCTGCTGGGTGCAGGAACTGTGACGCTACCTGGTGTCGTCAGGCCGGACTGCTTTGGGAATGCCATCAGTGCCTCTTACAAGCGGAGAGGCTTACTTTGGCCTTGCAGGCTCTGCAAGGAGGCAGGGAAAGGCTCTCAGAAGAGGAGAGAAAGAAGGCTTCTTCCGAAGGAACATGCTGGGCTGGGCTGGCCAGGACCCCGGCTCCTTGGCCCAGGCTGGGAAGCGTGTGCCGACGCCTCACCTGTGCTGACCCTGGTGTAGATTCTGTAAACTTTCAAGGAGGCCTTCCTGTCCGGGGTTAGGGACAGAGCGGAGAACCTGCCAGACCACGCTCTCCTTGGGAAGGATTGGTGGGTGGGGCAAGGCTGGAGACAAACACCAACTAAAGGAACAGTCAGCCACGCGTCCCGTAGACTTGAGTGCGGAGATGGCCATAAAGCCAAGGAGCGGGCCGAGGACGGTCGCCGAGGACGTGTCTAGGGCAGGTCCGAGTGCTGTGTGGGACGGGGGAGTGGCCGTGGGGACAGCGTGACTTTTTGAGGAGCAGGAAGAACGTAGGTAGCATATGGTCATTTGGGGTACAGGATGAGACGGGGAGAGGGCCCTGTAGGTATTTGCTTTTGGGGAAGCCATGGACGGTTTTAAATATCGACATGACAGGGCCCAAAATGCATTTGAAAGAAAGGACCTCTGCTGCCCCTTGGAGAGTGGACACGGAGGACAGCAGCTGGAGTCCAGCGAGGAAGCCATTATGGTTGCTTGGTCCTGAGAGAGACCCTTGGCTCTGCCATCCTCAAGGAGAGGAAGCGGGTGGAAGAAGGAAGGGCCCCCGTGGCAGAGAGCAGGCCTCCAGCCGCCCTGTGCCTGCGGGCGGGGCGGGCGGGGCCTCTGCACATCTCTGGTTAAGTAACAGTCCTGCTTCGTTAGCACACTTTTTCCAAAGGCTCCTCCAGTGGGGCTGGCGGGTTCAGAGCCCACTAAAGACTGAGCGGTGTAATGGGAGCACCTTGTGCGGATCTTACTCTAGGACAGGGTTTGCCAGGTTCAGGAAGTCCTCTGGGAGAGTTGTTAACGCTGCCGAGCCACCAGGGACCATTCCGCATCCTCGGGGACCCTCCATGCGGCCACGCTCTGGCTGGGGGCGTGAACTCATTCCCGTTCTCATTTGTCCTAGAGAAGTAATAGCTGGATTCCCTGCAGAATCGCTTATTATGAAACGTGAGCCCGTTCTAGAATATGCAACTTCAGATTTCGCCGTCATGAGATTCTAAACAGAGGAGGCTGATCATCTCAGAAACACCCTTCACACACCTTGAAAATGCCACCTGGTTTACTAAAGGCTGGTGTCCAAACAGTCCGATCTTCGGGAAAATCACCGAGCCAAAAAACAGCAATCAGTGGATGATGCCCTTTTATTTTAGTGCTAAACATTTTACTGTTACAGTTTAATTAAAATCATGTACCAGGAGTGTGCCTTAACCTCATCACGGCATCCCAGATCGACACGAGAAAAATTAACCTGCATGGCTTTGTCAGTGTCCCGAACAGAAAAAACCCACGACTGACTATGAATGGAAAAACACATCAATCTCAGACAACTCTCTGCTTTCCGCCGAGAACAACCTTTCCGAAACGGAAGATTTTGCGGGAAAATGTGGACGGTTTAGAAAGATTTATTTTTAAAGTAGCATGATCATGTTTGAAAGCACTTCCTGAACACTGAGACTTTAATATTTACTTTTAATATGCAAGTAGGCTACATATGCAAATTTTTAGCAACTGCTAAAAGCATTTCACTTCAATGCTTAGATTTAAAATACATCAACAACTTAGAAGGGATGTATTTCTTACAGGGTGTGAATATATATATATTCGAAATAATTCTATATACTATATAGGTAATTTTTAGATTAAGAGGCAGGACTCCTTTGTTTCCAAATAGAGCAGACTTCAGAGAAGTGTATTTTGCCAATACTGCTGGCCTGAAAAATCTCGCACACAATGAAATATAAAAGGACAGATCAAGTAAAAATCTTTCTCCACATCAAAAACCCAGAATGCTGTTGAAATTCCAGCAAAAAAAAAAAAAAAAGAAGAAAAAGAAAAAGGATTTCAATTCATGTACCATGCACAAGCTGCCATCCTGAAAGCTACATAAAACCTCTAGATAAATTATAACGGGCTGTGAAAGTTGCGTATATTGATTAAAACATCAAGCAGTAACATACCAACCAATAATGAATTACTTCGTGCTGGAAGATAAAACTTTGTGATATTTAAAATTACAGACTTGAAAGTAAGTAAAATTACCCCTAATTACGCAGAAGGGAGTCACACCTTAGCAGTAAACAAGATAAGCACCTCAAACAGCACTAATAATTTTAATTAACATTTTCTGGTTTCCCTTCACCTCCTTTCAAGGTCACCTCCTCCCTCTTCGAGGAGCAGCACTCCAGCTGCCGCGGTACAAACTTCCATCCCATTTCTCAGCGTTAAAATTAAGCAAGAAGCATATTTTCTGGGACTGCCTTTAAAAAATAAGTAACCACGCACCAAAGTAAATATTGGATCCTGGAAGCCTGTTAGCAATGATCTAAAAATGAATTGCAAATCTAGTTTTCCATCCTTGTTAAGATGGTAACTTGTCTTTACTAAGTCCCTCGATCTGAATTATGAAATATGCCCGAACTGTTGAATATTCAGATTCTAATACAAGTCCAGAAGAGTTTAGCTATCGGTGCTGCAAAGAATGCATAACACAACCCAGCTACACAGTATCTGCATTCTCTGCTGAGTCCTGATTAATACGTTCATTTGTTCAAGATTTATGATTTTGCTAAACTGTTTTCTCTCTTTTGTAAATTAAGAAACCAGTGAGAATAGGGCTTTGTCATATCAATGGGTTTGTTCCATGCCACAAATTTAATGTACGGGGTCACCCGGAATATAATGTGGAGTGAAAGAATCTCATTAGGCTAAAATGAATGTAAAATGTGTCAATTTGATCCAAACGAGAACTGTAGTAAAACCATGTTTGATGTTCATGTGCAATAAATCTTTAACATTTGTCTGTAAAGTCCTGGAGAGTCCAGGGGGACTTCTGTGTTTGTGATAGCTGTACACTTCCATGGTTTCCCTCTATTATTCTTGCTGGCATTTAGCATATAGAAGGAAAAAGTGAAAACCTAAGACAGGGGTTATTAACTATGATTCCAAAGTAAACAGCAAATGGACCTCACTCCCAGTACAATACTTAAGAAAAACCAGGGATGATTTTTAGAAATAAGGGAAGCGAACTTGTGAAGCCACCTTCATTGTACATTTTGAGAGACGTTACAAATAGCCTTTCAGTTCCAATCTCGGGAAACAGGGCCCGATTTCATCTATGTTTTCCTGGAGTGTCTTTTAACTTTTAGATCTGATTTTGGTGAGATTTTAAGGTTTTCATTCCGTGTTGCCTATGGGATGACCAGTATCTTTCTGATTCATTTTTATTTTGATATATTCATAGTGTTAATTACTGTTGTATTTCAATTTTCTCTCTAGTATTTTTGTTCCTTCATAATGGCTTTATGGTTCACTGGACCGAAATGACGAAAATGAAAGATTTCCAAGATTTCTTCTGGGAGTAATTTACAAAAGACCACCATTTTTTAATTGCTCCCGATGTTTGGTTCTGGGTATCTGCTTCAGGAAGAAATCAATCTCTGTCCTTTAGGTGCCACACTGAGCACATCATCACCTTTTTTAGAAATCTTGATAATTAAACCCTTTTTTAAATTCCTTAAACATTTTCCTTCTCCATCTGATTCCTCTAGTAGTTCAGAGCACAATGGTGTGTGTGCATATTATTTCTGTTTACATTTGTTTAATCCATTCTCTGCAGAAACTTACTTTGCTCTTTAATGTAGGGAAAAATAATAACAGTCAGTGTGACGTCAAAAATAATTAAGAAAACTAGCCAGGTTTACCCAATAGGAGAATTCTTTCTGGAGAAGAATGAAGTGCAGGATTAATTTCCCAGTGTTGCTATAATTAAAATTGTCTGCAGAATCCCCAAGTCAAAGAAAAAAATTGACAACTGATATGTTTTCAATAAGAAACAAGTCTTTTTTTAAATCGACTTGTTAAAGATTTCATAGCATTCCCGTTCAGCTCGGTGGCCACGTTATGCCAAGAAGAGATGGCTTGAGAAGCACCGTGCTAAGAGTCTCTTCAAAGACGGTCCTGTTTTCAGTAATGCCCACGTATCTTCCCCAGAAACATGCTGATTTTAATGTCAAATTAGCATGTGGATGGACAGGGGAGTCTCCCGTCATCACCTTCACCTAGGCTGCCGTGGCACAGAAAATCGTCACGGTGGACCATTTCCTGTGACTCTTCTCTGTGTGATATAGTCACCCACACGGTAAAGGTTGTGGTCCTTGATGACCAATACTCTTGCTTTTATTTAGTTTTTGCAAAACTGTATTGTTCATGTTCACCCTTATTCAAAATGTCTGTTTAGAAAAATATCAAGATTGAGCTCAATACTCTTGTGTTATGTCTGCGCAAGGTACCGAGGGATGCGCTGATGTCGGCAGGTGCACACAGTTAACTAGCCCAAGTCCCGATGAAGGTGATCTCTTGGGACGAGGCCATGTAGCCTAAACCAGGCAACAAGTCAGTGTTGGTCCATTCTGCGCTGCCCTGTCTCTCGGTATTCAGGGACTGACTCGTCTGTGCTTTCCGATGGAGTTTGGGATATATTACACAACATTTTTTATAGCAAATTTATGCTTGGCTTTGATGAATATTAAAATGGGCTGCCGTCTCTGAGCGTGCACGGGGTGGGAAGGAGGCCCAGGAGCACGCCAGCAGTGGAAGGGGGGTGGCCTGATCAGGCCCTGTGCTGTGGACAACCGAAATGCAGGCAGATTCTGCTCGAGAATCTGGTTCCAGCGGAGGCTGCAGAGAAGCCTGGTCCAGCTCTCACTCGGGGGCAGCGCTCCCAGAGGGAGATTCACAGCCCAGCTCGGCTGTAACTTGGGGGGCTCGCATTGCCTGGGCGCCATGCAAGGCCCTGGGAACCCCAGAGTAGTGCTGTGTTTGTAATTTGGAGGCCTCGAAAATGGCATGAGCTCCCGCCTCCCGCCAAAGAAGGGCTTCGCCCTGTCCACTGCGAGAGGCACGATTTTGTTTCCTAATTTTTATCCTCGGTTGCCTATTTGTTCAGGCTCTAGTTAGAAACAACCCATTTGAAGGCAGGTGAGGGAGGACCGCACCCCTCTCCCTGGGGATCACTTCACTCTCCTAACTCCAGAGGCCTCTCTTAACTGAACTGAGGAAAGAATGAGACCCCAGATGCAATATCCTCCGCATGGGCCTCACCATGTCCCCACATCAACGCCTCCCTCCCAAATTCCCCAGCGACTGCAGTCCTGAGTCCCGGACCTCTCTACGCATTCCCCATCCATCTCAACTGCCCTGGCCTCCCATCCCGACTCCATTCCCAACACAGCCCCCCAAATCCATCACTGCTGCTTACTCTGCCTCGTTCATCTTTCTGCCAAGGGCATAACTCATCTGATTGGACCTACATTAATGGTTACAGAGAAGTTTCCTTAGCTGCCATGCAAGGCCTCAATAACCCAGCCTCATGTCCCTCTTGGCCAGCTGGCCCTCTACCTTGTATAGACTGGGCACTCTAGGCAACCTGTTGGGGGAGGCAGAGCAGGCATGGATGCCCACCTGCCCCTCACTGGCCTGTGCATCTGGGTGAATTCAGTTCCCTAAGCTCCCCGTTGTCCCTCTATAAATCCTGCTGCAAATACCTCTCACCTCAGAGGGCTGTTGTGAACACTAGCGAGGAAAGAGGTAAAGCTTGGAACACAGTAGGTGCTCAATAAAAGTTAAGTTCTTCTTTCAATACCGACACTCTCCTAAATGTCCTGCCTTGCTCACCCCCGTCACTCAGCCTGTGTCAATTTATAGAACGCCCTTCCCCCACCGCACTCACCTGTCAAAATCCTCGGTGTCATTCAGGACCTGTCTATTAAGTCTCCACCTCGTCATCGTCCAGGCAGGGCCTGTCTCCGTCACCTCTGAGTCTCCAGGGCCAGCCGGAACAGAGCGTGCACTCAACAAATTACGTTCCATGAATAAATGAAATGAAATGCAACCTTGTCCAAGGAACCACTCCTGCCCCTCCCATCCAAAGGTGGTCTTGCCCTCCTCCAAGCTGAGGTAGACCGTCTCTCTGTACCTTTCAGGTGGTGTCTAATACTTTCGGTCTGATAATTGGGGAGATGAGCCATACACAAACAGCTATAATATATTGAGCTCCTTGGGGGCACAGGCTGTCTTAGTTGCCGTGATGGAAACATCCATGACACTCATGGCAGACCCTAAAGGATTATTTTGATGGAAGGTGTTCCTTGCTCATGTGATAGATCCAATTTAGCCAATGCTCCATCAAGCAAGTTTCCTATTCTCTCATTGACTTAATTACAGATACATAAAATTTGTCATGGATTACATGAATGACTAGTTAACCCCTAGATCCCTAGATAAATTGTTGACATTGTTTTGGAAATAATCCCTAAACCTTGAGTTATTTTTTTTTCTCCCACCAGCACAAAGTTTAGAGATAAGGTGATTTTTTTTTTTTTTACGTGCTCCCCTCCCCCACATCTTTCCAATCCTTATACTTGCAGGTCTCTTTCCAGACATCTTTGCCCAGTAATAATTACAGTGTGTTCCCAACCTAACTGATGGCTGGTGTCCTCATTAGGGACCATTACCCTGAAAAGGGTGTTTATTGAACCTGGCAGAGTGCTGATATTTGTTAGACCCTGTCATATGGTTGATGGCGTTCAGTCAGAACTCATTGGGAAACAGCAGTGAGCCCTTCAAACTGGCACCGGCAGCCGGGACACGGGTGGGCTCAAGATGGCAGCCCAAGTCTCCATGGCACCCGCAGGCCAAGCAAGGCTGTTCCACCAGGTAGCTGGTCTGCTCCTCCACCCCCCGCTCTGAATTCTGCTTAATGGATTTCTGTTTCGTGAAAGGAACTCATACCAAGTCAATAGAAACGAGAGAAACCACAGTGTGTTAGGATTTCACAAGTGCTTTGTCTTACACACGCCGCGCCAGGATTATTTGAAAAGGATTGTGACTAATTGGAGAATTGATACCATTGGGGAAAAGTATGTTTTCAGGTACACCAGTAATTTAATTCTTTATATAATGAACAAAAGATTGAGCTCACGGAGAGACGAAAAAACTCATTATCTTCCAGGGAGATCTTACAAAGATAGAGATTTTTGTGTAAACACCTAGAATTGCCATATGTTAGTCATTACATTCTTTAAAAATGGAAAGAGAAATTGTTGGGGTATCAACATACAGAGAGCAGGGCCAGATTCCTGGTCAATACCTCCAAGCTTGAGTCTGGCTTTGTGACCTCCCCCAGTTGTGGGAAACTCAGCATGTCCCAGCTGAGGTCTTCTTTTTGGTAAAATGCATCAATGCCAATGGCTTCAAACACGTTTGCTGTGCTGGGAATGATGACATGGGACCAAGAG
This sequence comes from Tadarida brasiliensis, assembly GCA_030848825.1. Lineage (NCBI taxonomy): Eukaryota > Metazoa > Chordata > Mammalia > Chiroptera > Molossidae > Tadarida > Tadarida brasiliensis. The sequence continues at coordinate 5,675,075 of CM061271.1, forward strand.
AACCAAGTGTGGTTTTAGCTCTTTGAGGTGATCATTTCTGTAAACATTTCTTGATGTCTTTGCAGTCTACAAATGTGGACATAGACCAGAAATTACAGAAACGCAAAGCTGGAAGGTCTAATTCTGCCCAGAGGGAATGGAGTCCAAGCAAGACGATGGCCATCAGTGACGGTCGTTCTTGCCGAAGGCTTACTCTGTTGGACCCGGCATGGATGGCGGGCCTACATCATGTCATTTCACTTGTTGAAATGCCATCTATTAATTCTCTACATCATAAAGGATGGATTGTAGTTTCCCAAAAGGAGAAAGAAACGAAAGACAAAGGAAGCTACCTCTGGAGAAGAACCAACGCATTAATTTATTTGTCCAACCATTAATACAGCACATGTTCTGGACCTGGGGACATTGTGCTAGGTTCTGGGATTATAATATGAGACAAAAATTGTCCTACACTCCGATGATCCAACAAATGCAAACTACCCGGTCGAAAGGCGCTGTTTGTGAGGGACGTGGGGTTATGAACGAGACTCCGTGAGGGACGAGACCTGGATGAGGAGACCGGGAAAGACTAGCGGGGGCCTGGCTGGGAAGGTAAGGTCTGAAGGAGGACTAGGAGAGGGCCCAATTTAGCTGAGAGGGGAGAAGGAGGCAGAAGAGGGAACAAGGCCAGATGAAGGCTGAGACTGGAGCGAGATGAGGACGATGGTTCTGAGAACCTTGCTGCTCTGTGAGGTAGTCCTGTCTCCGTGGTAACAACTACAGAGAGCACAGAAATGCATCAGATTTGCATTCGAAGTGATTGTTCTGTGGTGTGGCTGAGATCGCAGAGTTCCGGCGTGGATGCGGTGCCAGACAGGTCGATGGGGCGCGTGGACCCTTGGCAGGTGCTCTCCTTCCACTTGGGATTGCACGGGGCTGCAGGGGACCGGCAGCCCTCAACAGAGGCTCGCCCCAAGGGGCTGGGGGCATGTTTTCCTCACAAAACAAGGAGGTTGGAGACCACCATCCCAGGGCCAGTGCAGGGGTCCGAATCCCACAAAGCCCCCGTCTGGCTGTCTGTCCCTCTGGTCGTGTGTCCCTTAGCAAGGCCCTTCATCCTCTCGGCCACTCACGGCTACCTGTGGCTGCCCCCTTTTACATCTCTAGTTCACATTCCAGAAAGGACGACGGAAGCAGCAGGCGGAATGGGAAGGCACCTAGGTCTGAAAGGCAAACTTTTCTCAGACACCCCCAACTCACCAACTCCGAGGTCTTTCTTTAATCCTCACCCAAGTGTGTGTTCTTTATTGATTTGAGGGAGAGAGAGAGAGAGATGGATGTGAGTGAGAAACATCGATCGGTTGCCTCCTGTATGCACCTCGCTCTGGAATCGAACCCACAACCTAGGTATGTATCCTGACCAGGCTCTGAACCTGCAGCCTTTTGGTGTACAGGACGATGCTCCCGCCAAGTGAGCCCCTCAGCCAGGGCGAGTGCTCATCCATCTGTTTTGACAGGATTGTGTCCCATGACTACCCTAGTGGCAATGGGAACTGGAAATAAAGGTGTTTCTTAACTTTTATTTGATTCTGTTGCCGTGTTCCTGGCTAAGCACACTGCAGCCCCAACTGTAACCAGGTTTTTAAATTAATAAAGAAGAAAAGGAGAGTGGATATTGGGTGGGCAATTAACATTTCCCCCAAGGCCCTTCCCCCTCCAGTCACCGTGCATTCGCTAGAGGCATCGTGTTTATTACTGTACGTAGGTGCTGTCCTCTCCCTCGTAAGCTCCAGGACACGAGGGGCTTGCGTGTCTTATTCACCACTGAGTCCCCGGGGCCCAGAGGACAGCCCAGGGTATAACTGGCGTCTAATAAATATCTGTGGGTGGAAACATGAGAGACAAATTCTTCCAGAGTTGGTGATGGACTGGAGATGGGTGAGGGCGATTTAGAGAAAGGGGCCCAGAACGACTCCTGTTTCTACTCGTTCCCAGGAGCAGATGGTGGCACCATTTACCGAGAAAGGAGCCGGCAGGAGGACAGTTCAGGGGTGAGGCCCGTGGACTTGTAGGTGCCACCGAGAGCTCCGAACGGGCAGCTGGCTAAACAGCTGTGCAGCTCGGAGGACAAGTCTGCCCGAGAGGCACCTTTGAGACTCGTCCAAGAATAGGTGGAAATCAAAGCCAAGACTGTGGATGAGATCGCTGAGGGAGAAAATGTAAGAGGGAGTGACCCTCTCCCTCCGTTGCTGGCAGCGTCGGAGAGACCTGGGAGGATTGTGGGAGAGGAGCCAAAATGCTCGCGGAGACCAGCTCAGTGTGGCTTTGTTCCCCGTGGCAAGGCATCTGGACCGAAATCCCGTATTCATGGATTCGTTCGGTGCGTGTTTACTGCTGTTTCCTATATGCCAAGCACCGATTTGGGCATGGAGATACTAGAATGACGAAGACACTGCCCCAAGGTCCCCACTCCCTGCGGAAGGGGCGGGGGTATGAAGACACTGCCATAAATCAATGCAGCAGGTGAAATTATGCACGGGACGGTGTAGTTCACAGAGGAAGGCTGGCTGGGTGTCAGGGTGGCATCGTGGCTGCTGTAAATGATGACCAGGAGCTGGCCAGGTGGCCGGGTGTCTAGTCGAGACACAGTGAGCCTAAGAGACTGCCTGGAAAGCGGCAGGGTTTGCTTAAAGCTCTGCAAGGCGCCTGGCGTTGTGGAAGGCAGCTCAGGGCCGGAGGGGAGGTTGGAGAAACAGACAGAGAGCAGGTGGGGAAAGCGGAGCGATTGTGCTAAGGAGCTGGCGTGTTCTCCTGTAGGCAGCAGGGTGTCATTCAAAGGCTTCGAAGTATTGTGTTAGCTGCACACCTGCAGTCGCGTGGAGGTTGGACTGAAGGACGTGGAGCTGGGTGCAGGGGCAGCAGGTGAGGTCTGGCCGTGGCCTAGGCAGGTCCTGAGCCGTTCTGGCTGGGAAAGTAGATGGTACAGCACGTGGAGTAGCAGGTGGGGCCACGAGGAAGAATGGAGATCAAGGACTTAGCTGTCTAAGTGGCGGGCAGGCACATGGTGTCTCCACTAAGCAAGGGGCAGAGTTATGGGGGAGAATGAGAAAGCTCGTTCTGTGGGTAAATGACCCACCTGTTGGATACTACCCGAGTGGATATTTGTGGACCAATGATATTTAGGTAGTGAAAAGAAAAAATAGACTAGGATGTCTCCCAAGTTTCTGACTTGGGTGACCAGGTGGAAAACGGTCCAAGAACGGGGGGGAGGAGACAGAGCTGTGTGTGTGAGCTTCACACCCAGTGGGGAGCAGCTTCTGGGCACCTGTGGGACCCTCACCTGAGGACCAGAGGACAGAGTCTGGAGCTTGGGGAGCAAAGGTTTTAGCATGTGGAACAATCGCTCCTTGCTGAAGCCAAGGGAAAGCCAGCTCGCCAATGGCAAGAGGGCTGGAGCTCAGGGGCCCTGAACTTGGGGGTGGAGAGAGTCGTGTTGAGTGTCAAAGACATGCGGGCAAAATAGAAATTCAAGGAATTATGTCCTGACACCAACGGACATTCCAAACATCCACCATGCCAACCGCTACACAGCAGCTGAGACGCTAAAAGGCTGTAATTCTAAAAACAACGTAAATTTCATATCTGAAATACATGCGTGTACTTCTTTACATTTCATATATTTGTATGTCCACATAGTTATGTTTTAACACCCAGGGCCACCTGATCCGGCAGAATAAAACACCAGAAATGCACCGGAAAGGCTGGCATCTGTCTCACCAGGCAAGCAGGTCACCAGGATGTTTGATGGAAGGCGGGGAGCAGAGACCGTGAGGCCTCCTCTGAACGCTTCCTTCCCACTGACAGATACGTTCCTCCAAAACTCCCAGAGAAAAATGTGCAGCGAAACCTCTCTGCAGGCTTGTGTGTGTGTTTAAGAGTACACCACAGTCACTTCGACGGAACCGAGACCCTTTCCCTGAACGAGCTCACCCTACACGCATTCTGCAGCCCTAAGGACAACGTCTTGGCTTTTCCCTCTGAAAGCCGGCTTTAGGTTTGAAATTGAAATGCTGCCTCTCGCGTGCAGGAGAGTGACGCCTGGTGGACTGAGGGTGCCTTGTTCTTGAGGGCTGCTCTTTGAGGGGTGCGTTCTGGGACTGGGGACCCGAGTATGACATGAGGCTCCTCCACAGATGAGTTGGCGATGGCCTTTGCCAGTCCCCAAAGTGCTCCTCTAGCAGTTTCTTCGTCTAAAAAAATATGTGGCTAAGGGTCACACCTGCCTCCAGGGGTCCCCCATGGTTCTGAACCTATCAAACGAGAGGACACCTGGCCCAGGGCAGGGTCTCAACACACCGACGGTATGCGTCTCCCGAGAGAGCTTGGAGAAAGGGGTCGTCAGCACCCCAATCAAGGAGAGGGCATAGCCGAGTAGAAGAGGTATGAAGCTCTTGAGAAGAAGCGGAGCCCAGCCGGTGCCATTCATCTTAGGCGAAGTGGACATTTTGGAACAGTGACCACCACCTCCAGCGGGCACAGGTTTGCTTCCTGCCGGTCTCCGCGGATTCTGTACATCTTCCCAAAGCCTCCTGAGGTCAGCCTGGGGCATTTTCCCAAGGGGGCACCAACCCTCCTTCCCTTCAACTTGGTTCCAGTTGTTAATTATATGATATGGAGCCCAACAGATGTCGCATCTTGCAGCCAAAGTGCAGTTTCTCTCCATTCGCATAGTGCGTGCTTCTGATTCACAGTTTACCTGTGGTTCTTGGCGGCGGCGCGCTCTGCTCCGGCCGTCTCTGGGCGTAGGGGAAGCCCGGGTGGCATGCCACAGCCCCTCGAGGAGCCTCCACGGGATGCAGACCCTGTCCTGCACATGGCGATACCCACGGGAACATCGGTGAGGGCCAGAGTCATTTCTACTTGGCCACTAATTCGTATTCCTTTGTACCCACGTCCAGGGCTTCCATCACGAAGGCACAGAGGGACACTCGGCCCTGCCCTCCAGCTGCTGCCCAGCCCGGGGGCGCGTGCTGTCGGATGCCAGCTGGCCGGCTGCAGGGCAAGCGGTTCCTGCTCACTCGATGCGTGATTTACCTCCGAGAGGTATGCCAGGCTCTCAAAGGACAGAGCTGCTCTCTTAGTCCCCGCTCTCGTCTGACTGACGAGGAGCCACTAATGATGGCAGTGTGATTAGAATCTGTTCTGGAGAGTGTGGAGACGGAGAGCATTTGAGAACATCGAGTGTTTTCCTTGGGCCTTGGCCTCCGTTTCTACTGTGCCTGGAAGCCCCCCATCCCCTTCCGAACCACACGTGTGTCCCAGGCTGCAGCCACAGGCCATGGCGAGCCCGGAGGTCTGGGCTCCGTCTCACCTCCAAGCCTGCCCTTTGCAGACAGACTTCTGGAGGTTTTTCTCCATCCCCTTTGCTGCTCTTCATCTTCCTGCCTTCCACCCACTCCGACCTGCTTCTCACTCGAGCAACACTAGTTTTTGCTAATGTCACCGGTTAGCTCCAGGTCCCTAGGCTCAGGCACACTTTTCCAGCCTGATGTCACTGGCTTCTCCTCGGACTCTAATCCAGGCGAGCCTTCCCTCCGCCCTGCCCTGGACCCCCTGCACCTGCTCCCCAGGCAGTCCTTCCGCTGCCCCAAGACTTCCTCTGGGGGTTCATCCCTGACCCCTCTGTTCCCTTTTCTCCACAAGCTGTGGCATTTCAGGCAGTGACCTTAAAAGCCTGGCTGCTCCTGAGTTTCAACCTCATGGAGTCAAATGCTACTCAGCACTTCCCCTGTATCTCAAAGCGCAAATGTCCCAACGTGATCCGTAATCCTTCATCCAAAGCTGTTTCTCCCCCGTGCTTTCTTCCTCTTTGTGACCCACCAGCCACTCAAATCATACGTCTGTATCCTTCCTCTCCTCCACTGACTTCATTCAACCCAGCCACTCCAGGGAAACCTCCTTTCCGAAGGTCCATGAACACACCTTCTCCCTCCCCCACCCCCGCTGCTACAACCCTGCCCGGCCATCCTCAGCTGTCACCTGCAGGGCCGAATGGTCCCCTGTATGGTCTCCATGTTTCGTCCCTCCCTCTTTATAATCCTGTCTCCACTCACAATCCCCACTTCGACGTGGAGAGTATAATAGGTAGCATGGGATGCTGTCACTTGCATGGTGCCCCTTGTCTGTGTGGCAAGCTCACAGTCATTAGTCCGGTCTGCAGAGTCCTGCGCGCTCACCCTGTCAGTGTGTCTGGCTTGTCCCCCATCAGCCTCCCCCTCCTTAGCTATGTAGTCCCTGAACAACAGGCGTGCATCTCGGAAGCCACGCACGCTCCTAAGAACACTTCCTAGTGCAAAGTCTCAGCCCTACGCTTTTTCACGGTTCACTGTTTCTTACTTAGCTTGTCTCACCGGTGACAGATGAAATACAGGAGGGAAATAAAAGAGGCAGAGGCACACCAAAGACCAGGTGCACACCCCCTTGTGCCCAGGAGAACAGGAATGCCAGGTGGTGCGATGGGTTCTGGGTGCAGACCCTTGTGCCAGGCAGAATGGGAGCGGCTGGGAGTCCCCACTAACCATACTCCCTGGGCCACAGATGCCCCTGCTGGGAAGGAGGGCAGGAGGGGTTCCCTGTTTTTGATAGGGGGCTGTTAAAGCTGCTGCTGCTGCTGCTTATGATATCCATGGTTCTGTCCCTGTGAAGCCAGGATCTAAGGAAGGGAGGAAAATCCAAACCCAGCCTGTGCCCAGAACTGCACCAGCCCCAGTGGGCACACTGACCTGACAGGGCAAAAAGCAGGGACAGAGAAGGCCTTTCTCTCCCGCGATCGTGAACGCAACATTCCAGGAGACGTGTGCGAAAACCCAGAGCTAAGAAAAGTCCCCAACATGACCATTAGCGTGAGGACGTGTTTGCTCCAGATGAAACGAGAAACACAGAATCATGTGCAAAAGACTCAAAATAAGTGCATTTAGATTCCTCAGTCTGTGAAGAAAAACATGATATCTGTTTTCAGAAGGAATTATGAAAAAATGGAAAACCAAAAAAGATTAAGTAGCCATGAAAAAAAAAAAAAAAGAGCCAGCTGTGGGCAGAAGGAAGGACTTTTCTGGGGCAACAGAAAAAGCCAGGACACGGTAGAGGGCGATCTCCAGGGTCCTGAGAAGAGACACCTGTCAGCCTGGAATTCTCTCTCAGCTAACTCTCAAGAGTGAAGGAAAAAGGTATTTTCAGCTGAACAAAGGCGCACAGTGTGCCACTCACAGATCCGCGCTGAAAAGGATGCTGGAAGTCTCACTTCCTCCAGAATAAAGCAAGCCTGGAGGGGAGAGGTGGGTGCAAGAGATATTGACAAAATACATTGGTAAATTTAATTAATTATTGACTCCAAGGAATAATAATTAATTATGTGTTCTTTGTAAGGTGAACTGAACCTCAGACAGCCCTGAGGAGGAAGATGGGGGAGGGGCAGAGTTAGTTCTTGGGTTGCTCTCATGCTGAAGCCTTAGTCTGTCTTACTCAGGAGTTAGATGGAGATACGGGATAACTCTAACACATATGTTTATGTGATTTTTAAATAAAATTTAAACAGTTACAGCTAACCACAATAATAGGAATACAATCTATAACTTCCAAACCAGCAGAGAAAAATATAAAGGATATAGAAAAAGTTTAAATCCCTAAAAAAACAAACAAAACCTGGAATGGAGAAAATACATAAAGATAAATTTTGATAAAGAGAGGCCAAGAAATAAAATGATCATAATTCTAAATAAGTTCCTTATTGCAAAGAAAATAATAGATTAAACTTACATATTAAAACCAGGAAGACAGCCAGATTTTTTTATTATACATAAATTTTATCATAAATAAATCAATCTTCTTATAAAAAATACAACTAAATGAAATGAATCAAAAATATTTTCAACAAAGAAATAGAAAAGCGTATCCCATGGAAATACTGATTGAGAATTGTTTTAGTAATATAGATATAGTAAATATAAAAATTAAAGGTAAAAAGAGTGTACATTATGATGACAAAACAATCAAAATAGATATTTCAATCAATTTAATTCAAATACAACAATAAAGCATATTTTGAAAACTAAAAGATTTGCTAAACAAACAATCATTTGAAGAGGAAATCAGCAATGAAAATTATAAAATATTTGGAATGAGGGAGCATGATGCTAGTACATACAAATACTTGCGGGATGTATCTAAAGTGGTACTTGGAGGTAAATTTATAGCCTTAAATAAATGTATTAAAATAAATGTATTGAAATAAAAAAAAAGAAAATAGAAGAAAGGAATAGTAATATTAAGAGCCAAAGTAATGGAAATAAAGTAAACATAGAGATGTAAAGGTGGTTCTTTAAAAAAGCTGATTAAATAGAAACAACAACAAAAACTGCAACAGGAATGTACAAGAGAAAAAAATATCTGAAAAAACTAAAGACATTAACATTGGAAAGGAGGTTTATCTCTAGACACAAAATACTCTGAACAATTTAATGTCAATAAATTTGTAAAGTTAGATGAAATGTATAAATTTCTAGAAAATACTTTTTTGTTGATGCTTACATTGATATGACTTTCCTGGAAAACTCATTCTATTTCCATGTGTTGATGGGGATGCAGCCTTTCTGAAACAAGGATGATATTAATACCTTAAGGCTTGGGCACCAATGTCCTGGCATATTAGTAGGCACTTAGCACATACCTGTTAAATGAATTACAGAAACATGGACAGACTCTTCCTATGATTCGGATACAGTTGCTGTTTTGATTGAAACTATTTTTCCAGTGTGTGATTGGTCTTTGTAATGCTGTGGATGGCAGTTAATTCTTTCAAGGTCAGGCAACTGGAGAATGGAGAGGTGGGTTCCACCTTAGGTGTGTCCAGACAGGTAGGCAGGGACCCGGCAAAGCACCAGGTTTTATTGCCCCAGCTCAGGTGTTTGGGCTTCATTTTATAACTTCCAGGTGACAGACGGATGAAGCAGTATAATAGGTCTGTGCGTTTGAATTTAATAAGTTTAAGCAGGGAATAACATGCTCCCGTACCTCAGTGGGAGGGCGGGATGAATAGGCAGAGCACAGAGAATTGTTAAGAAGGTATTGTTAATTGGTATTGGTAGATACACGTCATGTACATTTGTCCAAACTCCTGGAGTGTATGACACCATGAGGGACCCTACAGTAAACCACAGACGAGTTCGTCATAATGTAGCCATGTCGGTTTATCAACTCTAACAAATGTACCATATTAATGTAAGATGTTACTAGTAGGGAAGGGGGGCGGGGCAGGAAAAGGAGGGTATGGAAACTCTATTTTTCAGTCATTTTTCTGTAACTCTAACGCTTTCTAAAATATAAAATCTATTAATAATAATAAGAAAAAGTCATGGTGGTGGTCAAAGAGGCTGATGGAGGTGCGGTGAAGGAGGCAGTGGGGGCGTCCTCATCGCGAATGCCAGGGTCCCCACACTAACGTGGACCTCCTCCGGGGAGCCCGTCCATCCTGCTGCTCGTGGGTGCACTTGGGCTGTGTGGGGGGAGCCTGCTGGTGCTTCCCGGTGTTTGGCGGGGCCCTGGGGTGGGGTGGTGAGCTGTCCATGGTGAAACTCAGCAAAGGCTCTGGAGAGCTGCCAGGACTCCTGGCCAAGGCTGGGACCTCAGCTCCCTTTGTCACCAGCGCCACCTGGAGAGGCTGGCCCACCTGGGTTCTGAGTACAAAAGCAGAAGCACTGCTCTGTGAGTGACCTACCCCCTGGGAGAAAGGAATCAAGATTTGATAAGGACCTGGTGCAGCTTTGGCAAGAGGAAGCCACCCACGCAATACTCTGGAGCCGGGCCCCAGGCGCTTAAAGACCTGAGCTGGACTCTCAAGCAGTCCCCCTGCCAGGTGGGGAGACCTATTTTCATCACCTTGAGTCACCAGGCTGGTAGCTGGTCACCCGTGGGACCCGCTGGCCCTGGGTTTCTGCCCCCAGCTCCCAGTCTCTTCAAAGACTTCCTTGGAAGATTTTCCATTATCCTTGTTTATACTTAAAAAAAAAAAAAAGTGCAAGTGGGTGGCTATCTGTACATTACATGTCATTCATTATTCCAAATGTAATTTTAATCAGTTCGACATGAAAGCATCTTAATATTCTCAATAATGGCACTGGTAACTTTAAATATTAAAGCCCGCGTTAGGAATTCCCCTGCCTGTGTAGAAATGCCGTGTTTGCATTCTAAATTGTGAGTTTGACCCCGTGGACACTTTCTGAGCTCCGTCTTAGAAGATCGAGGGCTGGTTCCCAAGCCCATGGCAATTGCCAGGGATCTGAGTGGTAAACAAGGTCCCACACTTCAAAATTCAGTGTTCCTCACTGTCAGCTCGAGACAAATCCTCACTGGGCAGTGGGGCACTTCCCCGCCACGTGTCTGGGACACTCAGAGAAGGCTTTTAGGACACACAGCATTACCATAATTTCTTTGACTGGGGTTCTCATAGGACATCAGACGAAGTCCCTACCCTTAATTTTAATTGCACAGGCTGCATTCTTAATTAAAAACTGTACAAATGGATTTCATGCCATGCCAAAAGACATCCAAGTTCATTAGTTATAAAAACCTTTTTAAAAATTGATGCAAATATGTGAATTCCTTAAAAGTTTGATCTCAAAGTCCTCATTTTATGTTGAGCTGCTTTTAATCTAGAGAATAATGAAGTCAACATAAATTAAGGGGTTTTCTTTCCTTTTTATTTATTTTTTTTATTTTTTTAGTTGGTTTCTTTCTGATTTCACTTTTTCTTTTTCTCCCCCATAGAATGAGGTTCATTTTAAATTCAAATTCTTTAGAGATTTGTAGGAGGGGATCCTTGTTGACCTTTTTCTTCCAGGGTTGCAGGAACGAAAGCTCATGGACCCTTTAATAATGTTGCTGATTGGGCCACATTCTCATCGTCTTCGGTGACAATTGAAATCTAACCTGCCAGGCCTTCTCTACACGCAAAGGATTTACTGATTGTTGTAAATTCATCATTTTCTAATTGAAATCATTTTACTCCAAAATGTTATCGAAGCACCCTTGCATGTTTTTAAGCTTTGAACAGCTGAGCTCAGTGAAACCGCATGACCATTTCTCCTCCTTGAATTGTGTTCCGCCAAGCAGGACACCTTGTACACAGTGGGCATTCGATAAGACGTATATCTGTTGAGCGTGTGGGTGCCGGGTCTCACTGAACAGGAGGAAGCATATCTCTTACAGACGGAAGAGATTGGGGTGATGGGGGGTATGGAAGTTTCTTATGACTAAATCACAATGCAGAGTTTCTCTGAAAAGAAATGACTCTATAATATTTGTTGTAGCAAAAAAATAAAAATAAAAAAGTGCATCTGTTGTTTGCCTAGGAGCTGTGTTGCCCATGTGCTAGACACTGGTCCCCTGTGGCTATTTAAGTTTAAATTTATATTAGGTAGAAGTTCATTAAATTTAAAATTGGGTTCCTCGGTCATGCCAGCCACATTCCTGGTGTTCCATAGCCACACCACCAACGCAGAAGGTCCTGCTGGGCAGCGTTGATGTGGGATGTTTTCACACATATATGGGTGTCCCGTTTTATCTGTCTCTGGATCTTAGCTCAAGTCATTTCCACCTCACTCCTCACGAGACTTAAAAATCATTCGGCTCCTAGAGGTGTGCCTCCCCTCCCCATTTCCCACAGCCCTTCACGGAAGCTTGTTTCAGGGTCCTGCTCCCACCAGGATTGAGGCTCCCCTTCCCTTCCACAGGCCCCCTGGGGCACTTAACAGAGAGGGATCTTTCATAAGACATCTCCCACGTGAAGGTCATGAAGCTTATTTACACTGATTCAAGCCCCTGATATCCAAGAGTGGACTATGCCGACCACCTCTGGATGCTGTAGGTGTGACTCCAGTGTGACAAATAACAGTGGGCCCTACTCAGGTGATGAAACTGTCTCATAGTCCCTCTCGGGTGACTGGAGAAGGCAGTTGCTCCAACCAGAACTTTCCTCTCTGGAAGGTCCTGACATGTTAGTGTGATGCTTATGCCTCTGAGGACAAATGTCTAATGTTCACCAGCTTTCACCTAAACAAGTGTGCTTCATTACTATTTCAAGGGAGGTTTAGCAGGAAAAACGGAAGAATTGGAAAGCCCTGCTCAGAGACTAAATCTGAGAGAAATGGTTGGCCTCATGAAGAACCCATACAACCTTTTGTTCAAACTCCTTTTCCATGCTTCTGCAATCTCAAAGAGATTGCACGTGCATCAGCCAGGCACTGCTGCAGAACAAACAGCCCCAATGCTTAGCATAAAACAGTAACAGTTTCTTTGGCCTCACGAGTCTGCGGTGCCATGGATGGTTCGGCTGTCCTGAGCCAGGCTTGGCATATCTCGGCTGTGCTCGCCCGTGTATCTCCAGGCAGCTGGCAGGTAGGCTGACTCAGCTCTGCCACACTGGTCTCTCCCCTTCCAGGAGGCCAGCCCAGGCCAGTGTTCATAGTGAAGACAGCAACATAAGGAAGCAAGCAGAGGCGTGCAGGTCTCTAGGGAACACAGGTTCAGAACCGGCATACTGCCCTGGCCGGTTTGGCTCAGCGGTTAGAGCGTCGGCCCGCGGACCAAAGAGTCGTGGGTTCCATTCCGGTCAAGGGCACGTACCTCAGTTACGGTTTCGTCCCCGCTGTGCGGGAGGCAACTGGTCGATGTGGCTCTATCATGTCGATGTTTCTCTCTCTATCCCTCCCTCGAACTCTATCTAATGATAAACGGAAAAATATCCTCAGGTGAGGAATAAAAAAAATTTTTTTAAAAAGAACCGGCATACTGTCGTATTCGTTGTGTTCTCTGGGCTAAACAGGGTCATGAGGTGGCCTGGGGTCAGCAGGGGGTGGAATAGACTCCTTTGCTTGATGGGAAGACCTGCAAAGTCACATTGCAAAAGGCATGGGTCCAGAGAGGAGTCAAGGACTGTGGTCATTTTTTTCAGTATAACAGCTTTATTGAGATATAATTCACATACCACACAATTCACCCATTTAAAGGGTACAATTTAATGGTTTTTGGTATATTTACAGAGTTGTGCAATCATCACCACAATCAATTTTAGAATATTTTCATAACCCTGGAAAGAAATTCCATACCCATTAGTAATCACTCCCCATTTCCCTCCCTCTGCCCTGCCCCGAACTCTGGGCAACGGGGGGGTGGGGGGGTGGGGGGGTGGGGGAGGTGGGGGGTGGGGGGGGGATTCTACTTCATCTCTGCAGAGAAAGGGATTGAGCTGCTTTTCCAATCAATCTGCCCACACAACACCCCTCCTAAAGGACCCAGACAGAACGCACTGAGCAACGCACACTGGTGTAGCTGGATACATTATTTCAGTTCTGTTTTTGTTGCCCCCCCTGAAGGCTAGGCTAGTGGGTGCTGAGCCCAGAGCTGCGTTCTCTGGTCAGCTTCTCTAGACCCGACTTGAAAGGCCATCTTCTCTCAGAACCTCGGGGAGGAGACCCCCGTGACTGGGAGGTTTCCCAGGCAGAGCACTGGGCCCCCACCAGGGATGTCTGGCTTGAAATCTGATGTAAAAGCTGCAATAGCTTCTAGGTTAAGAAAAGTTCAACCATGTTTTTCTCGCATGCCTGTTCTTTTCCCTCTGCTCGGCTCCATCTGCCCACGAAAGGAAGAGTGTTGAAATGTTGCAAGTTAAAAAAAAAAAAAAAAAAAGATCCTCTTCTGGTGTTCCTGATCCAGGCAGAAGTGCCAAGGGGTCTCATGGGAGGGCCTCTTCTCAATGATTTTCAGTCGAATTTTTACAGGCCCAGGAGGTTAGGATAGTTAAACAAACTTTGGATAAAGGCCGCTGGCTTTTTATTCATTTATGAACTAACCCTTCAATTCTTCAGGGGTCCCACCCTCAGCACTTTTTACCGAGCCTGGGAACAAAATGTTTCAATATGATTGCAATACACAGTGTTCAGAAAATGTAATAAAATGGAAAATAAAAGCCCAGTGTTTCATTTAATAGAATTATTCAAAGACTTCTTCATACGTTTTGTTTACACAGAAATTCATTTGGGTCAAGTTGAGTGAATCGGAGCGTTAGCCAGGCGCGCCCCTGCCTCACTGGGCAGGCTTTCAGAATTCCCACCTTCCTGCCCGGGCGGCGCGGCCCGGCCCGGCTCCCGTGTCTCACCGTGAACAACAGTCGGGAGAAAAGTGGACATTCGGTGCTCGGAGCCGGGGTGACCGTTGAGATTTGCGGTGTCCTGGATCCGAACCGAGCTGCTGGATCGGCCTGCGGCCCCAGTGTCAGGCCGTCCTCCCACTCCCGGGGAGGACAGCGGAGCCAGACACACTGGGGACATTACATCAGACAGAAAGCTGGGGCGGGTGGGGGCAGAGGGCTGACGGAGCCCCCCCAGCACGCTGCGTTGGTGAGTGCTCCTTTTTCCAGAACGATTCAGGAGATGGAGGCGAGGAGCACGGAGAGAGGAAAGTCCAGATGAGGCCTCCCTGCAGCATCTTCAAGTGCCTGCTGCTTAGAAAGAGGGCAGCACCAGGAACACGGGATGCCAGGCGTCGGTGCCAAACCAGCCTTTTCTCTGTAAGGCGTTTGCCTCTTCAGCGGTGCCATCGGGCTTGAAAGGAAAAGAAAGGAGGAGCGAGAATGCCATTCTTTTCCCATCTTCCCTCTGACTTTGATTTGGGGCTCCGAGCCGCCCGCCTTGCTTTGCTGTCTCTCCACCCATTCTGGTGCCACGAATGAAGGTGATCAGCCAGCAGCCGGCGTGTCGCGGCAGCCCCACGATAGCACACGGGACGCGTTTGTGTGGGTGTCTTCACACCGTGAAAAGCGACATCTTGTCTTGGACTTGCCTGCTTCGTAGACCGCACTGGAGGCGCGTCCGCAGAACTTGGAACTGTAACAGTCCTCGAGGGCCCACGGAGCGTAATTGTTAAGCCATGTGCCAGAAAAAAAGATGCCGGCAATGCAAAAACCGTCTTGATTTGTCCTAGAATCATAAACTTCCCCGAGAAACTTTAGACCCCTACTAAATATATCTTGGCACCTTCCCCAGGACAAGGAATAATAGAAAAAAGGTGACTAGTTCAGGACCATTTTTTTTTCCTTTTTTTTACCTCTTCTCCCAAGGTTTCATTTTCAAAAACAAATAAACAAACACCTCCTCTGCCCATCTGTTCTTGCGCTTTGTCCCCCCCGGCCACCGGCCCCCTTCTTCCCGCAACTGCCAAGCCCACGGGTCTTTGATCTCTCTAGTTCACACTCCGGTGCAGATATTTGAGTACCTGTGATTTCCAGGCATTGCGCAAGACACTGAGAGTGCCTAGGTGAGCGAGACACAGTCCCTGTCCCCAGGCACCCCCCAGGCCAGCGCACGAAATTGCAGTCCTATGTGATAAATTCTCACCGGAGGTGTACTCTTGAGTTTCCTGGCGCCCAGACAAGAAGGAAGGCGCTGACTGTGATGGGAAGTCAGAGATGATTTCATGGAGGCAGGGCTGAGACTTTCACAGGATATTAAATATGAGGTCAGAGTCTTCAAGGCACAGCAGTGAAAGTGTTGCAGGAGCAGGGAGGTGGCGGGGCACGTGCAGAGGACAGGCCTGGGCAGCTCACGCCGTGTTCAGGAGAAAGGGGGAGCCCTGCGACACTGGAGCTCGGTGCCCGCGGGGCACATGAGCACAGGACAAACCCAACGGGGCTGCCATGAAGGACCTGTGCACCCCGGGAAGGAGTCTGAGGTGCCCTGGATGGTGTTCATGGAAGGTGATCTGAAAAGTGGGAGGACCAGGAGCAAGACCATCTGCTAGGAAGCGACTACCGTCATCTCAGCAAGGAAGGGATGGACGGGAGAGGCCTCCTAGTTGAACGCACACAACTTGGTAATAAGAAGACCTCAAAGGAAAGACTCACAGTAGCCTGAGAGATCCAGATGGCCTCAGTTAACAGTGATGGCATCGATGCAGAGGCAACAGCCAGGGGGGAAATGGCACGGGCAGGGAATGAGAAAGGGAGAGAAAGTGACTTCCGTTTCTGTTCTAGGTCAAGGTGTCTATATGAGTCCATCCCAGTGGAATTGTCAGGAGTGACTCTGAGGAAGGACTGGGGTTGGAGAGAGAAGTGCACTATTCAGGAGCAGCACCTTCTACTCCACGGGTCCACAGTTCCTAGCCACCTTGACCCTGACCCTGAAGTGCTGGGAGAAAGCTCTGCTACTCCTCACCTCCTCAGAGACTTTCCAAAGTGCCACTTCTCTGTCCTCTGTTACTGAAAAGCTCAAAATGTGATCTTAGAAAGATGCACTCCTTGCCCGGCCGGTGTGGCTCAGTGGACTGAGCGTCGTCCCATGGACTGAGAGGTCCCGGTTCAATTCCCGGTCAGGACACATGCCCAGGATTGTGGGCTTGTTCCCCAATAGGGGGCGTGCAGGAGGCAGCGATTGATGTTTCTCTCTCACATTGATGTTTCTCTCTCTCTCTCTCTCTCTCTAAAAAAATCAATAAAAACATATTTAAAAAAAAGAAAGATGCACTCCTTTAGGCAATCTATGCTCATTTAATAGGCATTTGGTGACTTATCCACGCATAATGTGTTATGACAAGGTACAGCATATATACAGTGTATATACAATGCAAAAAGATACAGACTTTGTCCCCAACCCCATTTTTCTGCCCCCTGCAGGGTCAAGGGTTTACACATACCAGCTAGAGATGCCAGACATCAAACCAACAAATGCAGTAAGTTGTTCTGAGCCACCGACGAAGGTGAGCATTCACTGTTTACGCTGGTGGCTCACAGAGCAGAATATTGAAGTAGACGATGAAAAAGGAAAAGGTGAAACTAGGGAGGACTTCTCAAAGGAAGCAAAGCTTGAGCCGATCCCTGAAGGCAGCAGGGAGTCAACAGACAAATGAAAGGAGGGAGAGCAGCCCAGGGCGCAGCAAGGAGGCAGAGGTCAAACCACCACGGCTTCTTTGGCTGAGCCTTGGCTGGGAGCAGGGCTGGAGGTGGGGCTCATGGTGAGGAAAGAGACTGAGGATATACTCAGGGGGATTAATGGAGAGTATTTATGCAGGAAAAAGGACTTTGGACATCGTCTTGTAATCAAGGGCAAAATACTAAAGACAGTAACATAATTAGATTTTCAGTTTTGAGAGGTCGTGTTGGCAGATGGTGGAGGGGGATTTGAAGAAGTCTGAGATGTGAGGAAGGCAGACAGGTCACAGGCCATGCTATCTCCAGGTGACAGAGAGCAATGGTTTGAACTGTGGGCAGAGAGGAGCAAGACCACGGACAGTAAGAAGAGATGGACAAATCAGTAAGAACTAGCCACTGTGAAGCCATCTCTCAGTTCCTGGCTAGGGCTTGGGACATGGGCGTTCCTGACCTAGATGGAGAACCCAGGCAGAAATGCATGTGAGGAAGATGAGGTGAGATCTGGGGAGAGGGTGGGGACTTGAGGACATAATCACCAAGCCTCCATCCCTCAGCTTCCAGACTGCATTCCTGTCCATGTTGTCATCAACATTGACGTGTCTAGGTTGAACCCTTAAATAATAGTTTAATCGGTAGATATTGAAATATAAATTGTTGCATTAAAACAATATATATTCAAGTCTTTATAGGGATGAACCCATCCCCAGCTTCTCTCGAGTTTCCAACAAGCATTTTACTGCTGGAAAAGCACCTAGACACAGCTAAAGTCACTCAAGAACCAAAGCAATGATCGGTTCACCCCGGGGGTGCCTTGTTGGATCACTTCACCAATCCATGAGGGAACCCAGATTTCTCTCAGTCAATTCATTGAAGTTCTGATTCAGATTTCACTCATTGTGTATTTTCTGTCTCGCTGGTGTGAAATAATGTCACGGGCAGGAAGCACAAAATTCGCACAAAATAAGTATCAGATAGCCCACATTTTTTCTGAGCATAATAATGTCTTCCAGAGATGGAAACACAGATTATCTGCAAATAATTATCTAACAGCTATTGTGTAATGGCATTACTCATTTATTTTCTGGGATAATATCATCACCGAAAACCGCCATGCTTTTGCTAAGCAAGCCTACCGCCCTTTCACTGTATTCCCAGAGTACGTTTTATGACAATTCTCTGCTCTTCCCAAAAAGTCAAGTCAAACTGTGTTCCCCAATGTAGGTGACAAACAGGTACTGCCAAAAAAAGAGACAGACAATGGAGAAGAATTTTTTAATGGAAAAAGACCTATTAAAAATGTACCCTTTATTGGTACATCTGCCTTCTGATTCCAGTTCTACTAAAACCCTCTCATTTCTAGGACCCTGAGAAGGGAGGGCATGGTACACATCAGGGCAAAGAAGGGGCCGAGTTTGGAGAAACACAGAGAAAATAAGGTGTAAGTGTTCGGAGTGTGCAGCTCCAAGGCTCCCCACCGAGGCATTGCTGCTTACATTTCAGGGCTCAAGAAAATGCCTGCCAGTTTTTGCTGCCTGGGAGTTCTGTTTCCATTTAGAATGTAGAAATCTTCAACAGATCTTTGCTTCCACCCGAGCGATGAGAAAAAATTGGATAATCTACAAATCTTACATTTTCTTGAGCTGATGTCACAGGTAACTAGGTAAGCCGAATTCTGAACGGTGGCAAGCCCCTCCTGAGAGACTAAGACATACTAATGGGTTCACTTTGGGCAGTGCATGGGGAGAAGAGGCAGACACTGTGAAAGCAAGAAAGAAGAAAAAAGCTGAAATGCCAACAAACTCTTAAAGAGCAAGTGTGGGCTACATGAGAATTTTAAATCCCTGGGCTCCTCAGATACAAAAGAAGCCCACAATTCTTCCCAAGCTCTGTTCCACAGGCCACCGCTAGGTGCTTACAAGAAAGATTGGGGTGCCCTGGCCAGAGTGGCTCAGCTTCTTGGCATTGTCCCATGCACTGAAAGATTACCAGTTCAACTTCCAGTCAGGACACATGCCTGGGTTGTGAGCTCAAACCCCAGTAGGGGGTGTACAGAAGGCAGTTGATCGATGTTTCACTAGCACATCGATTATTTTTCTCTCTCTCTCCCTCTCCCCTCCTCCCTCTCTTAAAAAAAAAAAAAATCAATTAAAAAAAAAAAAAGGACTGGGGAAGAGAGAAGACCTATATGAGTTTGCCTCATTGACAAATATGCACCAAACTCTACATCCCAGATCCTTCTCTCACATTGAGAAAAAGGCTTAAATGATTGAAGAAGGGACGGGAAACCCACATCCCCACCCCAGACACAGGGAAAGACCCACTGCCTTCACAGAAGAGATACAGACATAACAAACCTCTTCCTGCCCCCAGTGGAGCCTTGAAGTCTGCCTCTGAGAGAAATGGGGCAGGAAGCCTTCCCCCACCAAAGACAATGTCGTTGATGCACAACAAAATTTGGTTGGCCAACATAAAAGGGATAGGAACATTAAGGAGACCCCACACTTAAATTAGAGACATATAGAGCCTGCTTAAAACTGAGACAAGGCCAGGAGAGCTGAGAGTCTTCCCCAAATCTCACCCTGAGTCTCATACCAAGTACAAGTAATAGTCATCTACCCTGAGGGAGCACAGATCATGAAGATCATAGAGAAAGACCCTCTCCCAAGTTTGCAGAGGCATGTAGGACTGTTGAAAGCTAAAAATGGAATAGGAGCACTGAAAAACCCTCAGGCAGCCCACACCCACACAAGGAACAAGATTTCAGCAGCCCACTGGCAAAGGAATTTTAAGACTGTGGTGTAGTAAATATCATGATAGCAACCTCAAAACCCAGATGCAACTCATCTAGTGATGAGATTGGCTCAACACCCCATGATAATGACCCAGCAGAGAAAGAAGCATGTCCATTTTGAACATAAGTATGCTTTAACTCAGTATCTACTCTTCTATACTTAATGTCCTTCATTTGATAAAGATTTATGAAACACACACATACCCACAAAAGCAAAGGGAGAAATTCCTTTTAGAGGTAAGACAGTCAACAGAAACAGACTCAGAGATGAAACAAATGTAACTAACAAGGAGGGACTTCAAAATCACTGTAATCAGTAAGGTAAAAATCTAGTGAAAAAGCAGTCAATTTGCATGAACAAATGGGAGCAGTTCAGCTAAACGATCAAGACCACAAAAAAAAGTCCAGTGGAAATTCTAGAAATAGAAAACGTGATATTAAAGATAAAGAATTTTCAACTGACACATTGACAGACTGGATACACAGAGCAATAAAAAAAAAAAATTAGTGAATTTGAAGCTAAATTAATAGAAATTATCCAAACTAAAAAAGAAAAAAAGAGTAGAGACAGAGCAGAACTCCCGAGACATGTGAGACAATATCAAGCAGGTTAGCAAACTTGCAAATTCAGGCCCAGGTGGTGAAAAATGGGATGGGGCAGAAGAATTATTTCAACAGATAATGACCAAGCATTTTCCAAAATCAATAAAAGACAAGTCACAAAACCAGGAAGCTCAAAAAACTCTGAGAAAGATAGATTGAACACATAGTTTGCCACATCATGATGAAACTACTGAAAAAAAAAAAAAAGGAGAGAAAAAAATCTTGAAAGTAAAGAGAAGAAACATTATATACAGAGGAAAAAAATCAGAAATTCCAGATATTCATGTCTAAAATTTTGAGAGCCAGCAAGTAGAGGGACATTTTTAAAGTACTAAGGGGGAAAAATTTGCTAACCAAGAATTTTATAGCCAGTGGAAATACCTTTTAAACAAAGAGAAACAGAATTTTTATACAAATAAAAGTTGAGAAATTCTGTAGTCAGAACTTAAACTATAAGAAAAAATTAAGAAAAGTTTTCAGACAGAAATAGTATAATAACAGATGAAAATGTAATTCTCCACAGAGGTATACAGAGCCCTGGAAATGGTAAAAATTGTAATACACATAAAAATTACTTTTAAGTTTTTTATTTCTTTAAAAAATATTTGAGCCCTGGCTGGCTGGCTCAATTGGTTGGGGCACATACTTAGGTTGTGGGTTTGATATATGGTTGGGGCACACATGGGGGCAATCAATCAATGTTTCTCTCTCAAATTGATGTTTCTCTCTCTTTAAAAATCAATAAAAACATGTTCTCCAATGAGGACTAAATAAATACTTGACTGTCTAAAGCAAAGATAGTAAAATATATTGTGGGTTTATAATATACATAGAATGAAATATAGAACAACATTAGCACAAAGGATGAAAGAGAAGAAATGAAACTTTACTCTTACAAGATTGGTGCATTGTACTTCAAGAGGTATAATAGTATTTGAAGGTGACTGAGATAAGGTAAAGATGTATATTATAAACCCTAGTGCAGCATGTAAAAAAATAAGTGGTATAACTAATAGACTAATTGTAGAGATAAAATAAAATCATAAAAAATACTCAATTTAAAAAAGATAGAAAATGAGAAAAAAGAAATAAAAATGGGCAGAACACATAGAAAACTAATAGCATCATGGTATACTTAAACCTAACCATACCTGTAATTACATTAAATGTAAATGGTTTATACACCCCAATTAAAAGCCAGAGATTGTCAGATTGAACATAAAAAGCAAGACCGAACTCAGTGCTATCTATAAGAAACTCATTTTAAATATAAAGACACACAAGGGTTAAAAGTAAAAGAATAAAAAAAGAAATACCAAGAAACATTAATCAAAAATAAAATAAATATACAGTGGCTATATTAATATTAGACAAAGTGAACTTTGGTAAAGAATTTTACCACAGAGAAAGATAGGCATTAGATAATACTAAAATGGCAAATTCATCAAGAAGATATAACTTTAGTAAATGTGTATGCATTTAATAATAGACTTCAAAGTACATAAAACTGAAAGGAGAAATAAAAAGTCCATATTTATAGTTGGAAATTTCAACTCTAAAATATTATTTAAAAATAGTCATACTGCCCTCTCAAGAGCTTACAGTTGTATGGGGCATGGTAGGACCCCCCTAAGAATGTGTGTGCCTGGCTCTGCCTGTGTGTGAACCTCTAATGCATGTCCCAGCTGAGTCACAGGGCTGGCTCCATGTGGGCAAACGGTAGGTCCTGCAGTCACACAGTGGCTTCTCCAGGGCTTTTCTGGACCATAATAACTTTGGAAGCCATCGGCTCCAATTCAGCCTCCATGTACCTATTATCATGTATTATCCACAAGCACGCATCCAATTTTCCTCACAAAGCTGATTTCCTGCATGTGTAGATTTTTCTCTGTACACCAAACCTTAAAGAACTACTGGTGGAATAGGGTGCTGTGAATAAACCACGCGTTAATCACTTTGAAGCCATTAATCGTAACATGTAAGAGTAACGCAGACAAAATCAGAGCAGTACACAGCCCTCACAGGTCAAACTTCCCACATGCCTTTGTCTGAGACAAGTGGGTTCAACAATAATTACACCAAGACTGGTGGATGAGAGACAACAAGAAACTGGAAGGAAATCTTTTACTATTTTATGATTAACATATTATAACAAAAATAATGGGCATGGCAAGAATGTTCCTCTAAATTCCGGAAGCTGATAGCTGATATCTCTGCATTGACTCCTGCCATCCCTCCACAGTCCTCCAAGCACAGTTATGCTCCTTTTCGGGATGTGGATCGTGAGGCTTGGGGATGTTACACCCTGCTTGCTGGGGTCACTCAGCTAGTAAGTGGCGGAGGTGAGATTCAAACCCAAGTTTCCCTGAACGAGCAGAACTCACCTGACTGTGGTGGTGAAGAGCAATGACTTCGAAGCCAAATATTTATTGAACATTCACTTTGCTTAAGAAGCCGTTTAGCAACTATGAAGACACGTGAGCTAACAGTGGCTTTACGGGTGTTCTGGTGGCAATGCCATCAGCCTCTTGCTCCAAAGCTGGCTCCCAGGACCACCATCAGAAGGCACGGGTCATTGGAAGGTGACTGCTGAAGGTCATTGCAGAGGCAAACAGATTAAAATCTACTCTCCTGCCTTCCCCCAAACAGCACTTGTTCTTAGGGATCGGAAAAAAAAAAATAGCCTTTAAATTGACTTCACCATCTGTTTTGAATAACTCTGCATAATGTAAATAAGCTTTCTAATTTATCATCTCAGATTAGTAACAGCATTTTTAAAAGGAGATGCAAAGATTGGATTCAGTCTCCACAATTCATTTTGCACGTAAGAGACACTGAGGTGGGGAAATGTAGTTTTTCTGGGTATCACTTATTCATTGAGGGGATAAATGAGGTAAGAACTCAGAGGTTTGGGCCTAAGAGGTATTTACAGTTACTTTGTTTTGAGGGTGCTCCAGCAGGTGCAGCCAAGCGCCGCCCAGGAGGGAATATAGTGGTGCGGTCCGCTCTCGGGACATCCTAGCAAGGACTGGCCAGGCACCCTGGTCGTTCCAGGAGGGCGAGTCAATGTGATATGCAGGGTGCACTCTGCGTCCCCAGCGGCAGGCTGCACGCCCCTCGGCTGCTCCTGGTTGCACAGACCGCCCTGCACATGTGTCCTGTTGCCCAGCGCACACCCGCCCCAGCCCACGTGGAGACCGGCCCCCAGCACCAGGAATGATGCGGGGTTGCGAACAGTCTGCACGGCCTCTGATATATGATGTGAGCGGGAAGAAGACTGGACAGGGGGAAAGGCTGCAAGGATTACTGAGCATTCCAGTTCCAATTTCCTGACTCCCTCCTCCGGCAACATGGATGGGTCTGGCTTTGGAGAGGTCCTGGTGGCGTGTGCTTGTGAGAACAGGGGGTAGGGGGGCGGCAGGGGGAACATGTCTCCTACCTACACCGTTTATTTAGAATATCAACCTGAAATAACCCACTTAAAAACCTTAAAACTCTATTAAATGCCTCTATATGTTTCTTTCATAATGAATACATACATCAGTTTTGACAAAATGCGTGTTATTGGCGCCGTGACACACCTAACATAATTAACATGATCGAATTCCAGATATCGTAAATAATTACTTGAGCACTTATGTCGTCTGTAACCTAGGCACTTAACTAGAATGACACTTTATTTATTGTCTTTCATCCGCTATTTTGATGAAGATTATATCACCGGGGAAAAAAAATGGATGCATTCCTGCAGCTACTAAAATGCTTGTGTTTTGACAAAGAAGGGCATCCGCTGCAGAAAGAAACGCCGATTCTAATTATTACCGCCCAGACCAATTCTGGCAAAGTGAGAAAAAAGAGAAAAAAAAAAAAAAAACCCTTCTCTTCTCTTGTCTGGCATCCTTTTTTCTTTTTTTTCTTTCATGGTTCAAATTGGCACATGCTTGGAAACTGCTCACAGGAGGGTTTTAATTTATTGATGCTTCTTGCCCCTACTGTACGTTGCTGGCTCCTCGTGGAGGGTAATGAATGGAGCAGATGTCTACTCCCAGCTCCTCTTCATAACTTCACTCTTCACACACAGTTTTACAAGTACTCACTCGTATCGGTTCCCACTCCGCACAGGAAGCTGAGGTCATCGTGAAACATGAGGCGGGGGCAGGAGCTTGAACTCATGTGCTCTGCAGCTGGGCCTCCGTCTTCGGAGCATGCGAGCGATGTAGGAAACAGCCATAATTTCCAGCTTATGGACAAAGAAATAAAAGTGTTGACACCATTATTGTAACATCTGTGAAGGGAAAAATATGAGCCGCTCTCTAAGTGCACAAATGGTGCTGGAGTTATAAAGAGTCTTTAATGCTTCATTGTATTCATTATCAGCAGTAATGCTTCCTAATGTGAGCAGTTTCTTCCAATTGAATGTCAACCTGAAAGGTTAAGACCTTCCCATCGAGGCGTTTCTGCTCAGTGATTTGTTGGGACTGCAAAGTTACGCAAATCGCTGAAACAAGAATAGGTTCTGAGGGCTCACCTGCCTGGATTTCGGCGTGCCCGGGCAGATCAGATCTCTCTGTGAACATCACAAAGGGTACGACTGGGTAGGGTCTAAAACAATTTCCAGGCTTATATTATGAGCCACATTTTTGTCATCAGGGGAAGGATGACCAAAGGTTCTGTCTCTCTACCCCAACTCTAAGCATCACAGAAACAAACTTCTAGAATTGTGGGTGCTGAGGTTGAACAATGCACTCGGGGGAAAGGCCCCAGAATGCATAAGCATGTCACTGATGGGTAAGAAGCTGGCCTGGTAGTTAAGGCAATGGAGCATGTCCTCCTGTACCAGCAGATGGAAGCCCCGGTGATTCAAGCCCTTCTGTTCACAATGGGTAACCACAGAGCCTTCAGACTGGATCCAACAGGTGATTCCTCCTACCTGACGGCTCTGTCTCCAAAGGATTGCTACCATGAAGACAACCGTGATGGGAGGGGATGAGGGGCCATCATAATGCTAGATAAGTACCTAACATCAAGTGTGTGTGTGTGTGTGTGTGTGTGTGTGTGTGTGTGTACATGTGTGCATGTTGGAGGAGTTGGAAAAGGGGCAGAGAGTGTTCCATTGTAGTTTTCTGAATAACCTCTAATTCAGCTCAAATATTTTGCCCATAAGGTCTAATTTGGGGAACAATATAGTCCTGGGATCTTCCCCTGGCCACCCTGAAGCATGCAGCCTCCTCTCTTGTAGGACGTGATTCCGGAGCCTGGAGTGGTTTCCTCAGCCCCATCCATCACCACACTGCGTCACCCTATTACTTGATGCTGAAATCAGTTGTCAAAATACTGGAAACCTGACCCTCTCTTTTGTCTCTTCATTTCTCTCCAGCCATTTAAAACCAGCCATCCCTTTGCATTAGGCATAATGCATCCCCGTTGGCCTTGACCTGAAAATCTGTAGTCAGTCCCGTGAGATGCCAGCTTCATGAAACCATGGTCTTTCCCCTCTCACTGACACGCTCACCCCAACACTTATGACTCCTGGCACAGTAGGTCTTGTCTTAGCCTAGATGCCCTAGAAAACAATTGAGGAGGCAAGGCTTGAGGGTCAAGTTTTATTGACAGGTGGAATTCCAGGACAGGGAGTGAATGAAGAGGTCAAAAGTGGGGTGGGAAGCAAATACAAGGAGACACGTTACTACCCTGGCCCTGCTTTGTAACAAAACTCCAACCTACCTGGACCAGAACATGACAGGTGCACCCTCCCAGACAGGTGAGATGTCACCAGATAGATTGTATGGAAAAACCAAGCCCAGAGGGGTGTCCGTGGCAGAGAGCAATGCAGGGCAACATGCCCACTTATCTCCTGTCCCCCATTGATCAACACGCTCTCCAAATGGTCACATTCCCCTCACAGTTGGGTTTTATCACCGGGGGAAGCCCTGAGTCTCATGCTATAAAGTCTATCTGCCTGGTCAGCCCTGTCACTCAGACACCTAAGACCAAGTGCTTAGGACCTCAACGATCTGTGTTTAAACAGTAACTTGTTATAGTGGCTACTCCACCACCCTGACAGGAATAGAGACATTATAGTCACCACGATCATCCTTTCTGCCAGGTTGACCAGAAGGCTGTACCGGAAAACCACTTTATGCCCTCAAATGCATGAGGCAGAGCCTTTCACGGTGCAAGACAAATGACCCTCTGTGTGATACCTGGTGCCACCTCTAACAGAAAATGATAATAATATGACAATGATTCACTTCCAGAAAGTAATCTGGATATGTGCCAGTGAGGAGCGCCTGCCAGCCCGGCTGCACTTGTCTTTCTTCTGCCCACCGCAGCAAATCCGGGTCAGATAATTAGCACTCATCTTTACGCCGTATGCTTTCTGAATTTCCGCAGTGCTCTGAGTAGGAGGTAAAAGTTCTGAAACCTTCCGTGAGGTTGCTGTTGCCATGGCGACCACTCCCTTGGAATGCTCGTACTTATTCCCAGTCGGTGAACGGAAGATGTTCCGAACCCAATACTGAGAGTCCTACAGCCAGGCAGAAGAGGAGGGTATGAGGTTTGGGCAGTCCCCAGAAGGTGACAGTGAGGATAAGGAATCGGGACAACAAACGGGAATATAACTCTCGTTCTGCTGCCTGACTGGTGAAGGGACTTGGACTGACTGTCCTCAGGGTGCTCTGCGCACCCGGAATGAAAGCTTTGGGCTGGTTGTTCCCGAGGTCGCTTTCTGCTGTAGGCTATGACGACACGACTATAAAAAGGAAATGTCAGAAGTCCTGGTTACTGGCTGGGTGGTCCGGGGTCTTCTCCTGTGGGGGGCCAAGCTAAGATCTCCAGCGAGGCCAGGCTGGAGGGGTCCTGTCTGTGGAAAGATGCTTGCCGGTGTGACAGTGGCAGACTGTCCTCCAGACCTTGGAGGAGCTGGTGGTTGTACTGTCTTTACTTCATCAGAAATCGTTACCAGTAAATGTTCCATTCGTCTTCAGATCATTTCCAATAACATTGTGAAGAACAGGACCCCTGGCTCAGATGAGAACATTTCAGTCCTTGTAGCTAACATGAGAGGGGGTCTGGTGGGCATGACTACTCCACGCCTTCAGATGAAGAGACAGAGGTTCAGAGAAGTCAAATGGCAGCCAGTCACCAAGAGAGAACATGCGCGAGGCATTCCACCCCACGCCTCTGGTCTGCCCTGTGTCAGCCTCTGGATCAGCTTCCTTTCAGCTGGAGAGGGAGGAACACTACCCGGTACTCAGGCACCCCGTTTTACTGCAGGAGAAGCCTAGGATTTGAACTTGAACCTTGGCCCTGGCTGGCTTATAGGGAGCACTTTGCTAACAATGGATTGCTGCCTCTCAGAGGTGGGAATGTGTGTTAAATTGTTATGATACATTCTTGCTGGGTCAGATTTGAAGAGAAAGGCTTTGAATCTGTCTGCCAAGTGAAGAGGAAGTTCGGGGCGAATGGTGGTCTACGGGGAAGGAAGAGAGATGGAAAAGGATGAGGAAAGGGAGAATTCAGAGCCAGGTGGGCGGTGTGATTAGAGACCATCCACCCCAGGGGAGGGGAGTTCTGGGTCCTCCCTCCTCAGCTCCAAAGCAACTTGGGAGGTCATTGTGCATCCTTTCTTTTAATCGGGCACCCCCGAAATTTCACAAGAGCCAAGAGGAAGATGCTTTGGACATGAAAAGCAATTTCTCCTTGAACAGTCTTTAGCAGTCTAATTTGAAAAGTGCAAAACGTGTGTGGGAGGAGGGGAAAGGGTGGGTGCAAAGGGACAGGGGAGGCGGCAGGGTTTCCCGGGAAGCAAAAAGGTCCTAAATCCTGCCTCTGTCCAGTGCTCACCGGAGCACGGTGTCCCTGGATTGACAGGGACTGAGACGGGGAACTTAGTCAGAAGCTCTTGAGTTTTTGTTTCTGATTGTTGTAGTTCTCACTAGTGCCTTCAGATCTGGGAGTAAAGCCTCCCCATTTTAAATCTGATTTATAATTATGTGCTGCTATAAACCACTTTAGAATCCAGACCTCTCCCTTCAGAACTGAATTAAAATGCCAACGTCTGCCAGGAGCACTTGGTTGAGATGAGTCTGAGGTTTTGTTTGGTTTTTGTTTTTTATATAGTGTGAAATTATTTTAAGCAAAATGACCAGGAATATCATTTGGGGTAAAGACAATCGAATTCGTAATGAACTCTATTCTGGCTCTTTTTACCTCCACTGGCCTCCTGTGCAGCCAGCCCAGGTGGGTGGGCAGCCCTGAGCACAGGCGCGCCCAGGCAGTGCTGGGAGCTTCAGGAGGAAGGCAGGTGCCCACAGATCTGTAGCTTGGTGGCATCATTTCCCCACCACCCACAGGCACTTCTGGGCTGGTGCAGGGACATACACTGGGCCATCTCTAGCTGTGTTCTAAGAAAGAACTTCCAATTCCTTGCTCGTGACATTCACTGCAGGACGGAGACCGTATCTGGAACCTGGACTCGTGTTTATAAGAAACTCTGATGAAGTCATCAGGGTCAAAGTTCATCTTCCTGTTATTAAACTTGGCTGAGAATGTGCCTGTGGACGTTGGCAGCTAGAGGACATTCTTCATTTAAATGGAATTCTAGGGGAAAAGGTAAGGACGCACCTTCTGTAACCGGGGCCAGCAAGGATGCTGCTCCCAAGGAAGGCAGGGCTCCACGCCTCTCCTCCCCTGGAGGAGGCGTTTAACGGGTATTTCCAGGGGCTCAGCTTCTACAAAGCAGTAGCGGGCACCCGGTCCCTTTGGTCAGCGGCACCTCATGTCACTGACCTGGGAACACTCGGCCTCCTCTTCGCCGGATTGTGGGTGTGGCTGCGGTGGGTGGCCTCTTGTCTGTGTCCCAGGGCTCAGCGCAGGAGTTAGGGGTGCTGTTGCAAACCCTCCCTTCACCACATCCTCCGTGGTGTGCCGCGGGGAAGTTTCAGGGTGCTTGTCTTCACACCAGCGAGCCTGGAGGCTGGGTCACGGGGCACGTCCTGGACGCGCTCATAATCGTGACGCTTTATTCTCTGGGTCACGCAGGCTTTCCTTGGTTCTGGCCAAGTGGACTCCCCCAAGCTGTGAGCCCAGAGGCACGTATCACTCACCTGCCACTCTCTCTGCTATGGGGCTCTCCATGGGGGACGCTCGGTGGCTTTTCTCAGCCAAAGAGGCTGCATGTTCTCCTGCAGTGGGCTGGGCCCCCTTGACCATCGCCAGGGCCTCCTCGTTTTCTTCACCATGTTGAAAAGGCATTTCCTACGTTCATAAGGTTTTAGACACATTACGGTCTCAGGATTGGATTGTAAAGTCTGCGTGGAGGAGGGTCTGGCCTGCCCCTCAACCCCGGCCCGTTCCCTTAAGGAACTGGCGAGGCGAATACTACACTTTTCTATTTTTACAGCTGCCTGTATTTTCTCATTTGATTCTTGTGACTCTGGGAAGTGAGGCCAGGGTTATTATTCCCATTTCTCAGGTAAGGAAACGGAGGTGGAGGAAGCGTAAATGACACCCAGCCAAGCGGCTCGGCAGCAGGCACTAGAGCTTGGGGTCCTGGTCCCCAGAACAGTCTCTGTCCTCTCTAGCCACCTCCCCATCCAGCAGTCCAAAGTCCCCACCAGAAACAGTGACCAGCCTTGGCAACCCCAAGACCCAAATATCCACCCATCATCCACCCCTCCAGGCAGGGGACTCCCCAGAAAAAGGTGTGGATGAATGACAAGCCCAGGAGCCCTGGAATCAGGTCCCCTTCAGCCGAGGAGGGACCCACAGAATGACAGCCGCTCCGTCCAGGGACCCAGGGACACTTCCCTCCCAGTGCTGCCGCCCTAAGCTGGCCAGAGGGTCCAGGGTGGTGGAGTCTATTCTTGGTCCCACCTTTTGTGAGCTCTGCCCCTGGAGACGGGTACATGTGCACCTCAGTGTTTCGTAGCCATCACACTGAAATGGAGAAGAGGCTGGTTCCATTTTAATATTCCGTTAATATCCTTTACCCAAAATCCTCACATCTGGAGCTATTTAGTAATGAAAAGGATTACGAGAACAGAAAACAAATTGATCTTTTCCAAGCACCTTCGCCGGTGAACTCCCAGGTTTCTGAGGCCTTGGAGTCCCTTCGTCATGGAGCATCTAGAACATTCTGCACCGAACACTGGCCTGATGGTCCCGCGGGCAGATGCAGAAGCAGCCGCTGGCGGCCGGCGGCTTTCTCCTGATGCAACTCGGAGCAGGCGCCGGGTCTGGGCTCCTCCCCGGGCCCTGTGAGAAGCAGGGCTGGACACCTGCTCGCCGGCCGCTCGCGTCTTCAGGGACAGGGCACACGTGCAGGCCTTGGCTTTGCCGTGTCCCCCGGCTTTGCCATCCTTCCCGGGGCTTCGGCAGCTTAGGCAGGCTTGGTTGGAGAGTTGGGACTTCCGAGAACATTCTGTGAAACTGCCACATCTAAACCATCAAGGGCACTTAAAAGAATTTCATCGTTTATCTCAGCTGCAGGTCTGAAGGGAAAGGACCGTGTTCTTTTCAGCCACTTGTCATTCTCTCCGTCGGTTTATTTCCTGTGAGGCACTGTGGAGTCTCCGGGTTTCGGAGGAAAGAGAGGACCAGCCCCCGCCCCAGCCAGCCCGGGGCTTCCTGGATTCCTAGGGCGAGGACACTGGGCGACAGCAGGTAGGGGACAGTGTTGAGGGTGTGGCCCCCGCGGCTCGCTGGCAGGGAGTCTATGCTCTGCGGGTTCAGATGTGTGATAACTGACTTGCTCCCAACCAGGGAGCCATTTAAGAAACTTGACCTCAGGTAATTCACAGGGCCTGGAAGAGTGGTGACCTCCCAGCAGCGGCAGGAAAGCCCTAGATTCCCTTTCTACCCAGAAGTGGGGGTGGAGGGACTCCGCCATTGAACTGGACCAACCTTCGCTCTGGGGCGCTGACCATGCGGAAGGAGAGACAAACACCAGACAAATGAGAAGCCTTGTCCAAACTCCTTGGAACACGGTAGCCTCTGTGCTAATTATAAAGACAGAGAGTGGAGAGAGAGAGAGAAAGTGAGAGGGGGAGAGAAGGAGAGAGAGCAGGGACCCTGGGGCAGGCAATGGAGGAGGCTGCCTGTCCGCCGGTGGCGGTGGGCCTATCATCTAACCCCAAGGAGCTGTTTCCCCCTCAGCAAACAGAAATGGGGACAGTCAGGGCCCCTCTTCGCACTTCTCAGGTGAGGGCCCACCCCCTGAGGACTGCTACCAAACAGCAAAGCCCGGGACTCTGCAAAGTAAGGTATTGGTTTTACTTAGTTGGGGATTTGCTTCTGCGTGTTAGTAGGGACAGAGAAGCCCAGGACCCCTCCCTTATGTGAGGCCTCCGAAGGCAGCGCCGACTGCCTGAGGTCAGCGAGCGGTTTGTGCACGGCCGTTCTGACCATTTGACCACAGGCCGCATGTCCATCCGTGGTGTGACTGGCACAGGACACTGGGCCCCGTACCAGCCAGCGGCATGCCCTCTGTGTTTCCCACTCCAGGGACGTAGGACTCAGCATAATCAGCAAGCTCCCTTTAGTGTTGATCTTAAGTGGACACTTTAAATGCCTCCGTAGGGGTTCGTGTTTGCAGTTCAGACTCAGCCCTGTGCTGCTGCGCTGGGGGAGGGAGGCCGGCCGGTGGCATGTGGCTTCATTTAGCCTCCTGCTGACCAGGAGAGCCTTGGCCCTGGGTCCTTGTGCTTCGTTTAATACGTTAATAACCATGTTCTCAGTGATCCCTGCTCCCTGATATCTGGCATATTAACAAGTGAGTGCTGCTCGGGGAATAGAAACCAGAATTATACCATCAGAAATCATATTTGGGGGGGAGCCTTTCCCTCTGTGATCACAAGCTGGCTTTTTTTTTTATTTTATTTTAATAAAAACCAGAAGCGATGACTAGCTCCGCCCTCCCTGGCGCTGAAGAAGGGGGCGTTCCAGGCCTAGGCGCTCACCTCTGGAATTAAAACGTTGACAATCTGGGGAGCTTTTGTTTAAATTCCAGAAGCAAAGTAAAACTGCATTTTCAGATGAGGAGGAAGAAAGAAAGAAGGAAAGAAAAAAAGAAAGAATGAAAGAAAGAGAGAGAGAGAGAGAAAGAAAGAAAGAAAGAGAGAGAGAGAGAGAGAGAGAGAGAAAGAAAGAAAGAAAGAAAGAAAGAAAGAAAGAAAGAAAGAAAGAAAGAAAGAAAGAAAGAAAGAAAGAAAAAGAAAGGAAGGAAGGAAGGAAGGAAGGAAGGAAGGAAGGAAGGAAGGAAGGAAGGAAGGAAGGAAGAAAGAAAGAAAGAAAGAAAGAAAGAAAGAAAGAAAGAAAGAAAGAAAGAAAGAAAGAAAGAAAGAAAGAAAGAAAGAAAGAAAGAAAGAAAGAAAGAAAGAAAGAGCGAGCCATACAATAGAATGCCTGGAAAGAAGTTACAGACGAGGCACGGACTTCAACAAAAGGACAGAATTTCACCTTGTACAAAGTAGGATTCTCTCTCTCTCTCTCTCTCTCTTTTTTAATTTAAAGAGAAGGTGGGTGTGCTCTCCTGTCGGAGAGTCTTCTGTCATCAGACTTCCCACCAGTGGCGTTTTCATGCCTTGGTCCACGTCCGCACGTTAGGAAAACCATGCAGGCCTCGGAGACGGGGTGTCTATTAGCCCCCCGCACTCATTGCAAAACCCACATGAGGCCGTGCGACCTGGCTGGGCTGACGCCATCGCCCTTGAACAAAGGCCAACGTTTCAGTAACCAGAGCCGCCGGGGACCAGGCTCCTTCAGAGCTTGGGGTTTAAACCCTGTTTGTTTGGGTCTGGCACCAAATGAAGGATTTTCTTTCTGTTCCAGCAGTTTCTGGAACACCAGCTGTTCCAAGTTTGGTTGAAAGCATTTGTTGAACTCACCAGTAAATGAAAGAGAAGGGACTGCGCTGGCTTTGCAGGAGGAAAGCACTCTCGTGTTTCCTTCAAGGAGACATGCCTCCCTTCCAGAGCACTTTTGTAGTCCTGGTTGTCTTCTGGGGACTGTTCCCCTGCAGGCCCGGATTTGCCTCGGTGTCCTCCCCACGGCTGTGCAGGGCACCACACTCTGGAGCCCAGGGCCTTGCACAGCAGGTGGGAGGACCAGGCCACCCCGGCCGACGGAGCAGGGCCCCAGGCCAGCAGGCCGCTCATCTGCCATGATCAGGACTCCTCCAGTGCCACAGGTCCCCAGGTTCCAGGGCACTTTCCCAGTGACTGTGAGCGAGTCACCAAGAGCAGCAGTAGGAAGGGAAATCCTTGAGCTAGGAGCTTTCCAACACTGCAGTGCAATCATTTGTCCGGAGGAGAATGCAGCCTCCTCCTGGTTACAGCAGGCCTCAGAAAGGCAGGACCCTCCGCTCTGAGACCCCATGTCCCCCATCCTCGTGTCTCAGAGAGCTGGGGTCCAGGGCTCCATCCGCTCTGAGCTGCATGCTGTAAAACCACTGCCAGGCACCGAGACAATCGCAGACGAGTCCACATTGTGCACCCAGCATTGCATTCCTGGGTTTCCTCTAACCCCGAACACGGACAGAATCGCAGTGTTTCTGAAAACAGCGTAGGATCTGAGCTCAGCGTGTCTCCAAAAATGACTGTTCTGAGGTATGGCAGCAAACAGAATCCGCACCACAGGGACTTAGAGCATGTTTAGAAAAATGACTGCTGAGTTCTTAACCACCGTGGTGAACAGAACTCCCACTCCTGCCGGGGTCATTGCTCACGCTTTTCCCACTCTCACACAGGGGGTGCCCTTCCTTCTCCTCTTGCCCCCAGACCCTCCTCCTTCAGTCTGCCTCTGGTCCCAGAGGGGTCTTCCCAATCGTCCCACGAGGCACCACATTAACTCTTCCAGGTACAACCCGCATCCCCCACCTGACTGCGAGCCTTTTGGGAGCCAGGACCCCGTGGGTCCCACGGCCACCAGGACAGGCATCACGGCCCGGCCGTGGAAGACGCCACAGGTGGATCCGTTGACGTGACCAGGAAACGCATCGCCAAGTCCGCATCAGAAGTCTCCAGGGTGAAACGCTTTTTCACAAGGCGTTATAATATGTCACAGCGAGAAAACATTTTCCAAGACCCAGGGAGGTGTGTAAACTGAAGTCTGGAAGCAAACCAGAACCATATTGCAGCCCTCCTGACGTTTTCAAAATAGTGACCAATAAAAGTTGCTATTTATGCGTGCCCTGCTGGTGACACTCAGAAAGCTGCTGGCTGCACTGCTCGGGGACGTTCCCGGCTGAAGGCAGTGTGAATTGGAACCATGTCTAAACTGGAATTTTATCTGGCGGCACCATTTGGCTCCAGCTCGGATCGCTAACCCGTAGGTTTTACTCATACTGGAATTATTCAATCGAGGGCTCACTGCTGTGTGGCATTTTTTAAAAGTGTATTTGAAAAAAAAGGAAGAAAGAAAGAAAAACTTGGGCATGCTGCCCACACATGTATTTTGTTTGGAAAAGACCACTCTCCCGACGTGGGGAATGAAAAGGAGATGTAATTTATTAGCATTTCAGAAGTGGTTGTGGCCAGAGAACGGGTAAACAGGGCATCCTGATGACTCTGGATGCAAAAGGCCCTTTTTGTTTATGAGGTCCCTAAACAAGCCAGGCTACATTGTTTTGTAATTGTTCAGACTTTTTTTCCCCCCCTCCCTCCCCTTCAGAAGTGACAGAGAAAAATCTATTCCTTGGCTAAAGTAATCTCAGATAAATTAATATCATTTTTCATATACATTTGTTTGGGGAAACTTGAAACTGTGGCATAACCTATTGATTTCGTTATTTGAATTAAGTTTAAGACATCGTACAGCTGTTTGCCGTCCAAGTTTAAACCTACTGTCCGCTTTCAGCTGGGCATTTAATACACTTCGCTCCCGGCTCGGTGATTCCACATGAAAGCACACGCTCGCGGAACCTGCGCCCGGGGCTCCTCCGAGGCTTCACGGGGACAGAGCGGTAACAATTAGCAGTTTTGTTTTCCCGGGCTTGAACGTTTTTCCTGGGCTCTTTCCAAAAACTCAGTTCCTCATTTTTGACCTTCTTGGAGCTGGAGATCAACGAGGCACATTGCCTTCCCCGAGAGTGTCAAGCGTAGAATAAAAAATTGCATCACATCATTTTTCATCGTGGCCAGATGAGGTCTGAGTGGAGGAACAAGGAACAGGAAGGAGAAAACATCTGAAAAATTGGCTCTGCAAGCTGGAATGTGATTTTGCTCGAAGGGGCCACGTTCTCTCCCCTCTTTCTTTCCAGAACAGGCAGGTTGTAGACAGATCTGGGTCTGAGGCTGCCACCCCAAGGGCCCCAATGTCAAGAAATAGTGATAGAACACCGTTCATTTATGCACTATCTGTACCACACATAGCAAATTATTAATAGCTCAATATGCCAATCTGCCGCTGTGCATTTCTGACAACGGAGGGGCCAGGAGCGCGGAAGTTTTGCAGCTCAGAAAGGAAAACGGCTCCCAGTGAAAATTAAACACAGGTGCTTTGAGTGTGCGGATTTGAAAGTGAACATCACTGGCTGGGTTTTTTTGGGGCGGGGGGAGGGATGGAAAGGTGGGGGCCAGAAGTGGCAATGCTTCCAGCCCAGCTAAAAAGGTGAACAGAGCTCTGCCGTGGACGTGGGCATCAGGGTTATTTCTATCACGTTGTGTCACTTAACGCTAATGTGTGTGATGCTGACAGTCGAGTCAAGGGCCAATGACGCCTCCAGCAGCCACAGCGAGGGCTGCAGAGGACCAAGATGGAAGCCTTTGCCTCCAAAGTAAGCAAAAATGAAGCCACAGCTCCAATCAAAGACACAGGCCTTTCCCCTAATAATAAGCCACCACTCAGAATGTCTGAGACAGAACTGTTCTCCTTCCATGAAAACCCTCGCCTTGCTTTCTTCCCCCCTTTCTTTTTCCAATCGATAACATCTTATGTTCATTGCTGACACATCGACACACAGCCCAGCGTCCTTTGTTCCTCTCCCTGGAATCTCACCCTTCGTGTTGCTTACCTCCCCGCGTCCTGCAGCCTGGGAGGCGCCCGTCCGGCCTTCACCTTCAGACCACTTGGCCCGGGGTCTGCAGTCATGGGGGCTGTGCTTGAACTCTCTGCCATGACACTGAGCTCTTCCCCTTGACTTTAAGTTAACCTGAAAGGCACCGCTCCAGGGAGCTGGGGAGGTGAGGGCAGCCGGGTGGTCAAAAATTAACCCACGAGGGCCCGCCATTTCCCAGGCTGCACACTCTGTCTGCCTACTGGGTTTCTAGTAGCTGGAGCTTCAGCGATGAGCCCATAACCTGCCTGGAAACTGTCGTTCTGCAGGGCGGGAGTGGTGCTGGGGAGCCAGGCCG
This sequence comes from Tadarida brasiliensis, assembly GCA_030848825.1. Taxonomy (NCBI): domain Eukaryota; kingdom Metazoa; phylum Chordata; class Mammalia; order Chiroptera; family Molossidae; genus Tadarida; species Tadarida brasiliensis. The sequence continues at coordinate 5,711,775 of CM061271.1, forward strand.
GCACGCCTCCTAATGGGGGGCCAAATCTTGAAATCCGTGCACCTGTGTTTCTTCCGTGTTGTTTGCCGCGTGGTCTGGGGTGCCCAAGTGCCTGGAGGGTCTCTGGGATATGTCACCCAGGGAAACAGAGGCAGGCGGGTGATCTTCAGCTCCATGCACGCACCCAGGAGAAGACAAGACGGCCAGGCAGGGCTCTGCCGGGAGGACAAGTGTGGGCCGCCGGCACTTTCCAGGTTTCTCATCGCCTCCTTCCATTGTGTTCACGCTGAGCTTGCGCTCAGCCTGCGTGTGGGTGGGTGGTGGCCCACCTGCCTGGCGGGACAGCCCACGGCTCCGGCTGGAGAGATGTAACGCAGGTAAAGCAGGTGAAACCCTGCCCTTCCCAGTCCGGGGGTGAGATGGAGACGAGGCAGGGGAGCGCACTGGGCAGACCCCCGTCTTTGTTACTGACATGTTCAGGGAGCTCACAGGGAGTGCCCTGGTCGGCTTGAGTTGCTATAACGAAAATAGCAGAGGCTGGATGGCTGCTAACCAACAGAAATGTATCTCTCTCGGGTCTGGGAGCCAGGTCCCCTTCCTGGTTCAGAGATGGCATCTTCTTCCTGTGTCCTCACATGGGGGTGGGGGAGGGAGCTCTCTGGGGTCTCCTATAAGGACACTAGTGCCATCATGGGGGCTCACATCATGGCACAGTCACCACCCAAAGACCCCACTCCTAACGCCACCACACTGGGGACTAGGTTTCAACATCCGAGTCTGGGGGGAATAATTAATATTCAGGCCACTGCAGGAGGGCTTCTTGCCTCTGTGTTCTGTTCGGGACCCCAGGAGGCAGCTGCCAGGGACAGCTGAGCCTACCTGCTACTCTTGCCACCACTAGGGGCGCAAGAGGCCAAACCGGGCCCAGCTGATGGGGATGGTCACACGTGGAGAAGGCACACTACCCGGAGGCTACAGGGACATCAGGGTGCCACCCAAGTCCGAATCTGACCCACCACGCCCTCTGCAGACCCTGTGAGAGGGCAGCCGTGCAACAGTGGACCGGTCTTCTCCAGGAGAGCCGAGCACTGCCCAAAGGCAGCCTGTCAGTCACCAGGTCTGAGCAGCTCAGCAGCAGACAAGGGAGTTAGCGGCTGTTCTTTCCTGCAGATCAATGGATGGGTGGCAGATTATTTATGAATGACAGGATTCTGTGTCCCTCCTCACAGGGAGGGTCATGGGTGTGATTCTGGGAAAGCTGCGTGGAGCACACTGCGTGTGGTCACTCTGTCCTCGCTGACCATCTGGAAACACCAGCACCCACGGAGCTTGGGGGAGGGGGGTGTTCTCTGTGGTTACAGCCAAAGGCAGGGCATCCACTTGGTGACCCAGGCTGGGAGCGGGCCGTGCACTCAAACGTGCCTGACAACCCCCTGCGCCGGCCCTGCGCAGGACGTGGGGCAAGGGAAAGTCGTCACAGCTGAGGTTCAGTGCGCTGACCCTGAACGACAGGGGCTTTCCTACATGTGAGAGGAGAAGTCACTTCATTGGCATATTGTGTAGCACGATTTACTGGGATTGGTCACTTTTCTATGTTGGACATCGGTGCTTCTTCTGCCATTATTTTTTCTGGTTTGATCATGTGACTAGTCATTATTCCTCTCCTTGTTAATTTGGGCTTTGCCGTGGCATTTTTATCTTACTCTCGGGCATCTTCCCCGGCCCCCAGCCCCAGTCTTCACCCCCGTCTGCCACCCCATGCCCAGGGGCTGAGCTGGATGGACCACACCATCAGGCTTCTTTGCTTGGGGGCTTCTGGTTCCCGTTGGGCAATGGGGGGGCCTCAGTTGGACATTGCGGGGAGGGTGAATGTACTCAGCATGATCCCCCACATTCCTCTTGCAGCTCCCTGAAGGAGGTTTGAACCCTCTAAAAGCTCAGCTCCTGCCGGGAAGCACCCTCCGCAGCCTGCAGACTGGTCCCTGCTGTGCTGTGTCCTGCTGGAACTGCTCCCTCTCTCCATGTCCCCGGCTGGGGGCCAGCCAGCCCTGGAGTGTGGCGACATCCCTACGTGTCCCTTGCTGGTCATTCTCAAAGTTCCCAGTCCCCGTGTGCCCTGCCTTTCCTGCTGGGACTGGCTGAGAACCTCCCCTTCCTTGGAAACTGCCATCAGACACATATTTCTCTAAAACGATGTAAAAACAGATTCTACGTCCTTTCCCCCAAAGATATTTTATTCCTCCATTTCTTCTCTGACCCTCAATTACTTTCCTTACCCTCTCGTCCCCAGATGAGGCCCTGGGAATGACTCACTTCCCCCTTTCACAGCCCTCCACTCACTCCCAGGTCTGCCTGGTAATTTATTACTTTATTTCGAGATTATTATTAGAATTTCCTTTGCACTATGTCTTCTCTGTTTCAAGAAGCTTGTGCGCCTGCAGACAGCCCACCATCCCTCGCGGAGAGGAGGGCCCGGCGTGCGGGCCGAGTGTGACGGCAGACTCCCGCCCCACCCACCCAGTCCTGGGGTCCCTGTTTGGATGCACACTGTGAAAACCAACGGTGGGGTCACCGTTTCGGCTCAGTGAGAGGATCACTATCGTTCGTAGTCTCTCACGAAGACACTCCAGATGGCCCGTCTGGCCACCAAGCCCACGTCAGTCCATTTCTTACCTTTTTTTAAATGACAAGTTAGAAAACCCCAACTGTGCACGACATAGTGTTGGAATTATCCATGTTTGGGGTCTAGACATTGGCTTGAATGTGGCCCAGAAATTATGAAGAAGGTTCTGACTGAAGACCAGGGCAGTGTGGCCAGAGCTTGGACCATCTTTCAATCGAGAGAGATCTGAACGCATTCCTAATCCATTGTTCAGTTGTCCTTGGCTCATTTGGATGTTGGCTGCAGCTTTGGAGGGGTCCCAATACCACATAATCAATCTCTTTTTTCAATGTGTAATAAAATCAAGTATTAGGAAAGATAAACTCTGGGTGAACCCTATGTTGGGGCCACAATTTGATCTTACAAAGATCACCACCACTTGAACTTGCGCGTTGAAAATCTATTTCAGCCCTTAACTGTCAGGTCCTGGTGACTAAAGAAGCCAGAGTTTCCACGGAGGCCGCCTCTGGAGCCGGGCTCTGCAAGCGTCCCAGCCCGTGGAGGCATTTCAGTCCCATTCCACATCCCCAGGGTCGAGCTTCCCCTCTCGTCCTTCAGAGAACACCCACGCGGAAAAGCTTTGCCTCGTGTGCCCTCCGGGCAGAGGACTGGTGTACACGGACCAAACGTGTGACTCCCACTCCTCGGTCCGAGCACAGTGCCCACTGCCGCTGCCTTCCGTGAACCCGGCTCAGGTGCGATCACCTGTGTTCAGGTGCAATGTGATCAAATCTCATCACAGAACACCTTTTCAGCCCCATCACCAGTTACGAAACGAACATTGACTGAATCGGAGTCCCCCTCTCTGGTCGGGGAGGCTTGCCGAGCTGAATGTACTGGATAACCGGCAGCCCCAAGCCCGTCTCTGCACAGCAGACCAGGCTCCGTGCCCTCTGTCCGCGCACACCAGGCGCGTCCCTCCCACAGGCTGTGATCCCCTGCGAGGCACAGCGCTACCGCTGGTGACAAGTGGTACTGCGAGCATATCCCACTTGCCGTGTGCCTTTGCGGTGGCGACTCAGGTGTTCCTGCAGAATAGCCACTGGCAGCCTTTTCTATTTTTTCAACTTGAAGGCTGTGACTTCGAAGGGTGGTTTCTCACATCACTAGATTTAGATGTCAGTGGAACTCTCGAGCCGTTGATTTATTTTTTAAAAAATTACTTGACTGCAATACCTTAGTCCAACACACATACAAGCGTGACCAAGGTAAAGGACACCACGGCACATACGTGATGCGGGGGCACGTGAGCCCCACACAGTGGCTGTTATGAAGACAAGCTCCATCATGCGGAACTGGGCGGACTTTTAAGAAGCCAGGGGGTGGCAATAAAATCCGAATCATTCCAACAGTTTACATTTGTGAAATGGACACAAAGTTGTGTAATTGCTCTTTTTCTTCTGAAACTAAGGTTTTGTAACTGCCGGGAACCACCTGGGGGTCTAAGGACCATAGGGTAAGAGGTGCACACAGGCTGTGCTACCCACAGCGCCCCCTTCTGCTGTTGGCACCCTAATCCTGCCTCTCCCACTGGGGCCACGGCAGGGTGGCCAGGAAGCCACGAGGTACTTGGGCGTCCTAAGGCCCAGGGAGTCTCATGGACCAGCAGGCCGGCTCCTTCTCTGCCCACCAGGAAGCCCGATAAGGCTGCTTTCCAGCGATCAGATGCGACTCCCCGGAAGTTTCCTCTTGTACTGAACTCCTGATAGACTTTACTTCTCAGGAGGACTTTGTGACATCACTCAGGAGTCTCACTAAGGACGTCTGCGGCTTTTACTCTGCTTAATTGATGTACTCCAGTGGAGTCCGGAGCAAAAACTACAAAAGGTTCAGTCCTTTAATAAATATTTCATTTCCGTATCTGTCACGTATTTCAATATCATTGTCATCCTGTGGATGGAAAAAAATTGCAATATATTTATACTAAGAACTGTATTTGCTTAAATCCTTTGGAAGGGTCCTCTATGGCATACAGAATCTTAGGTTTCTCCTGTTGGATTACTGATAGAATTGGAAGCCTGTTTTTTATATCAAACATTTCTAGAAGGAAAAAAACAACAACACAACCATACCTCAAGTTCTCCTTCGAATCTCAAGCCACTGTGGATTTCCCAGAGAAGTACTTTCCTTACACCCTTCTCTTCTCGCTTTCCCTCTTCTCTGGAACCCAAGCTCTTTCCTCCCCAGTCCTCGACGTTGACCTTCCTGTGGCCAGGCCACCCAGAGATGGGTCTCTGGGGATGCCTGCCACCCAGGCTCTGAGCAGGAAGCGATGGGGCCACAGAAGGGGCTGGAAAGCCCCCTTTGGGTGAGGTCATGGGACAACTGTGACATCAGCTGGGGAAGAAAAGAGGGGGGGGAGGAGCTGAAGGAGACTTAGAAGTGAGGATGGCTGTGAAGGAGGCCATGGGAGGCTCTCAGTGTCCCTGCAGCCCCCAGGACCCTAGAGACCTGGTGGACATCCAAAAAGGACCATGGGGAGCGGTGGCCGTGGTCCATACCTCCTGGGTCCTGCCTGAGCTTTTCTTGACACGTTAGCTGGTTTGTCAAAAAAAACATGTTTTATTCCATGAGAAAGAAAAACTTTGGCTGAATTGTTTGAATTATTAAGGCTCAGTCCAGCAGTTTCCAAGGGCTTTTGAACTTAGATTCTTTTACGGTTTTATAATCTCATTCTTTTGGAAGCCTCTCTGAATTTTCTCTCAGTATAGGAGAATAATGGATTACATTCCAAGATGTTTTTATGACAAGGTGATTTCCTCCCGGAGTTGGAGGTAAATTATGAGGTTGAAAATCTTGTTGCCTCCTGAAAGCTCTAATATTTCATATTCATATGGAGTGCTTTACAATTTTCAAACTCCATTTCGTACTTTTTCTCATTTCATCCCCCAAACACGTGAGGGGAGGCAGGAAACATAATCTTTCTTGGCTCCATGGATAAGAAACGGAGACTCAAGGCCCCCCAGTGCCTGGCCGGGATCCCTCAGGCTCTTGTTTTGGGGTCACTGCTCTGCCCACTAGCCCCTCGAGTTCCCAGAATGTGTCCCTATAATTCTTAGAGGGTACTCAAGTTTAACCATCTTCATCTGACCCCTATGTCACAGATGAGGACACTGGGGCAGCCCCGGAACCTGCCCCCCAGCGTGGGACCCGGTGGTGTGGTCACCGAGCCGCGTGCTGCCTTGGACCTCAGCTTCCGGCTGCACCCCGCCCTCCGACGGCTCCTCCGCCGGGACAGGCGTGTCTGCAGTCATGCTTTATTCCGATTGGAGATCGTCGGGTCATGTCAGTTTGGAAGTCACCTTTGTTCTTCCCCGTCTTTGCTCCAATGCCTTCTCACGAAGTACCTCTGTGTTGTGACATTAGTTGTGAAAATGCCACCCCTTCTTGGGGCGGGGTGGAGAGTCTAAGTGAAGATGCTTTTGTACATGTCACCCAACATTTGTAAACAAAATGCCTCCCTCAGAGCCCATCTGGGGACTTGCCTGGAGATGTGGCCCTCTGTGACGGGGGTGACTGGCAGCTCTGTGCAGTGGTGGCTTCAAGCATCAGGAGGAGGGGGGGTTACTGCGAGATGGGGCTGGTCCTTGAGGCTGTTCCCAAGGTGGGTGCCTGTGTTTTTCTCATCCCCTGAGGCCACCTCCCCTTGTCACAGAATTACTTACAATTAGCAAAATGTTTGCAGAAGCCAGGATTTTGAACAGTGCAGAGGAAAACGTACTGTGGTCATGAAGAACACTAAGAGGTCCCATTACTTTGGTTTGGACTAGGAGAGAAATGAAGGGATATAAGACTGCATTAGAGAAAAAGATGTAATATTCTATTACTGGGTTTATAGCTACAGATAAAACCCAAGTGCACTGCTCCCAGAAACTCGCCCTCCTTCGTTCAAATCACTAATAAAGGTGAATTCCTCTAGTTTAAAGATTGTGACTCTCACCTTTAAGCTTTCATAACTGTTTGAATGGAGAAAATTAAAGCTACATAACCATAGCTATTATTTTTCAAAGGAAGAAAATGAAAGGACTTTGAATTTTTGCAAAGATGATGAAAACGGATTTGGTGGGCACGCACATAAATATTTGCTCTCTAGCAGTGAACAGGGGCCTTATTTTGGAACGGGTTGTGGAGAGAGCACACAGGGGCTGTGCACTGGGTGGGGAGAGCTCGGAAAGGAGCTGACCAGGGTGTAGCCCGACCTAAGAAGCAGGGCCACTTGCGTGTTCCAAATAAGGCCCTTAGCTGTACCCAAACAAATGAGACTGCCAAGAATTTTTTCTTATTCCTAACTTTCCCATAAAAAGATTCAGGTAAATGTAGCATGACGAGCCAATTTAAGCCAATTTCAAAGTTATTTGAGTAATTGGTTATTAAGATAACAGTCTCAAATTTCAATTCAGCAATTATTGTCTTAAAGACACAGACCTAGGCAGGCATCAGGAGAAAAGTAGTTATTTTAAAGTGAGAGCTCGCAGGTTTCCTGGGGAGAAGGGCATGCCCATGAGCAGGCAAGGAGCCCCGAATGCCCACAATGAGAAAGTTTCCAGAACACAAAAGGACTGTGCTTCCAAACCCAGAGATAAAAACAGCACTGTTGCCGTGGCTATCTCGAAGATCCAAGGGTTAGCGATCTCTCCGTGTCTGTTGTCTCTCTCTGTCTCACACACATGCACACATGTGAGCAAGTCCTCACCCTAAGTTGAGACCCACAGAGGGACTTCTTCCTGTCCCCCCAGGAGATGGCCTCACCAGAAACCTCCTGATGGCAAAGATAGCTTTGGCACAGATCGTTGGTGGAAAGCCAAATCTGCCTCTCTAATGATGGGTGGAATTACCTCCAGAAAGCCTTCCAGTAAAGAAATACAAATGCTCAGCTGAGTCCCAGCTAATCAACCCCCGAGGACGATGTCTGTGACCAGTTATTAGGAGCTACTAGAACTAGATAATCACTGAGCCCAGGCTGCAAGGGACTGACTCCTAGATATTGGTTGCTGCACTGTTTTCTGCGTGTCATTTTTTAAAATAGAAATCCTTGAGTCTGGATAGGGCCAGGGAAGATATTCATTCAGGAAGCTAAGTGACCTTTTAAAGAATGCAAAGTGATAGTACGAATTCGTACTGCCTGTAAGTCAGTCTTGAGCATCTCCTGGGTGGCAGGCATGGTGTCTTATCTGAATCAACTCATTTCCTTCTCATGAAGGTCCTGCAGGGAAAGGAATGATACACTGGGAAAACTGAGGCTTAGGGAACTTAACTTACCTGCCCCAGGTCCTAGAGGGAGGAGGGTGCACGGGGGGGTTGGAAGACAAACCCTGCTCCAAATACCAAACTCAAAGTCACTAGACTAGACCGTCACTATGCAAAGGAGGACCCAATGCTCCATTGTCTCCCAGAAGGCGATCTGAAGAGACAGTTACTGGGGTCAAGCAGCGGAGGTTGGCACACCTCCATCCATTCACTAGGTGTGCCAACACTCACTGGGTGCCCGCATGGGGCTGGCAGGGCTACTTTGAATTAGTAACGAAGGCCCACTGAAAGCAGATGCAGTTTAAAAATGAACAATGGCAAATAGTCCATTTGATTTTGAAAGCCAGCACCAATCTCGGAGGACAGGTGGGAACAGGTCCCCGTAGCAGCAGGTCTCCCATCCTCAGTAGACGGCTATGGCCGCACTGCACCCTTCTGAGTTCTCCCAACACTGGTTCAGGCCTCCAGGTTCAAGGTGGACTCTTCTGAAGGAAAGGAGCGTCTCTGCAGAAGCGTGCAGGCTGACCCAAATATGTCTGCTCCACAAATGACTCTCTGCCGTTGCCCTGAGCACAACAGCATTCAGCATGAAGACCGGGGGAGGGGATAGCAGCCAAGGGGCCTGTGGATGACGTCCGCCTTCCTGTCACCTGTCCTGGGAGTTGCTGAGTGCTACATTCATTATCACAGAAAAATTTTTACAGGTGGGCAGCTGAACAAAGGAGGGGATTCCCAGCAAATTCTAAACCTTGCAAACAGATGTATCCGTGGGTTACGCTCACTATTTATTCTCCTGAATTCACATCTTTTGGAGTTTCTTCTCTGATTTAACAGTCCCAGATGGGATCCCATGAATTATAGGAAAGACATTTCCTGAGGAAGGGAAGCAGATAGATAAGATGGTGGTTGACATCTTTGGTCAGCTGGTCAGAAGGATACAAGATCTAGGTGGTTTGGAGAGAGCATTTGGTCCTTATAATCTTCATCTCCTTTTAAAAATATGTCTTTGCAGGATATTAGAACCCAAATGCCCCTAGACTGTCACCCATTCACTCTTCATTTCCAGACTTGGGCTGACCATGAAATCTTTTTGTTCATAGTCTTGTGAAGAGGACGGCTAGCCAAGTAACACACAGGCACACAAACCCAAAGTGACTCCAGTGGTTTGTGTGTCCATCCCCTCGGTCAAGTCCCAGCACATTCCCATTCTCGAGATGGTCCCTCATACTGCCTGCCCCCCCCCACCCAAGGCCAACCACTAATCTGTTCCTCATTCTGGAATTTGTCATGTCAAAACTGTTACATATCAAATAGAAAATAATAGTATAAATAACATATCATACATACTACCACATCTCAAAATTAATTGTACAATATCTAACCTTTGAGGTTGGCTTTTTTGTTTTTTCTCTACATAATTCCTTGGAGATGCAGCCAAGCTGCTGAGTGTCGATAGTTTGTTCCTTTTTTATTTCTGTGTAATATTCCCTGTATGGATGTACCACAGTTGGTTTAACCATTTACTCCTTAAAGAACATAAAAATGCATATGGTTTACAAAGAAAGTGCTGTTGTTCAGTAGAGTGGAGCTCTGACAGATCCTTGCTCAGCACTCCACACCCTGAACGCCTGTCCCTGGTCCAGGGACTCATCTATCAGCACCGCGGACAGCGGAGTCTCCAGGCAGCATCCACATATCCAGGAGTGTTTGTTCTAACAGGCCACCATGACGTCATTTTCCTATATTCACACATTGTCGTCACGTCTCTGGCTCAGGCTGTAGGAAAGGAAAACCTCAAATGGAACACATCAAGTCACATGATTAGAAGGTTTAATTTGGGTTACTTTTAAAGTGTGGAGAAAGTGGATTATCAACTTTTTATTAAAAACATTTACTGTCTCCATAGAGACATTTAAAACAACACAGGGGCACAGGAAGGACAAACGATATAACATTTGGTAAAAAGTAAAGCAGTTAATATCCGGTAAATTAGAACTCCTGGAATATTTTAATTATGAAATGAGGAGGTAATCCCATCAGCCTATTCCAATAGAGCAGCCTGGGCCTTTAAATTATGAAGTCCTAAAAATCATTCCCTCTTTCCTAGTCTCTCATGTGCTTTTAAACTAACTCCGGCATTAGTGCATTTGGCTCTAAGTTGGGTGTGTGCTCAGCCTGACAACGTTTGAAAGCGTCTAGGCGTAAAATTTGTAGCTCACCAGAGAAGGTTCCGTGGGTCCCCATTTGTCTAAAGTTAGACAGCTTCCTTCTAATTGGATTCAATTATGGTGGTTTGCAGTCTTTATGGGAAGACGACAGGCATCCGGGGGCTCCAGGGGGGTTGCACAAGGTCTCCCCGGGTCTCCCACTGCACAGAATGCAGAATAAGATGGATCTCTTGTTCTGGGTCCCAGGCCTCAGCTGGAAACCAAGACTCCAGCCCCTCAGACCCAGGTGCTCTTGCCAGTGCAGACAGTCTCTACGGAGTCTGCAGGGTCACTTCTGTTCTCCTCGCCTAGCTCCGATTCTGTCAGAGCGATGGAGAGGGCAGCGATGCCCGTGACGGCCAATGACAGACGCAGCACCCAGAGCAGCCGACAGAGTCCACGTGCAGAATTAAAGTCAACGTGACTTTTTGGAGAGCACAGGAAGAGTAGACACAGGATGGGTGAGAGTGTATGGCTGCACCCCTCACAGACAGCAAGGCCCAGGATGTGGGCAGGACAGTCCACAGGGTCTGTCTTCTCCGTGGGAGGAAGGCGCCAGAGAGCACATGAACGCATCCGTGCCACCTGCCCTGGCGTTTGGTCATCTGCCTGCAGAAAGGCTGGTCTCTTCCAGTCCATAGCAGAGGGAAGAGTCCTCCAGCCTCCAGGCAAAGCGACAGACCTGCTTCTAAGAACTTGGAGCCAGGGGGATGGGGCTCAGCTTGATGCCTAGCAGCTGGCCTGCATCCCCTGGGGGCCAGGCAGTGTACAGCCACCTCCCAGAGGAGGAGAGGGAGGCTCTGGGGGTGGGGGGGAGAAAGCCTCTGGGAAGCCTCGTGTCCAGGAGGTGGGCCTCCTGCTGCCCGAACTGTTAACCTGGCAGGGCTGTGTCAGCCACCCCTCGTAAGTCCCGCGGGACACCCAGAAGTCTCCAGATTCCGAGGCCCTGGGCTGAGTTGATACAGTGCGAGACACAGCGTCAGACTCAGGGGTCCTCGGCCTCTTCCCATCAAATGCTCTCCACCCATGGCCATGGCTTCTAGAATGTGGGTATCTGTGAAATGGGGGCTCCGTGATACTAAATACGAGCCCAAGAGGCATGGGGGAGCATGCCAGCCTGGACCTAAGGCAAGTGTCCCAGAAGACTGTTCTGAAGATAAAAAGGACCCAGTCCTGTCCACACCCAGCCCCATCGGGCCACCAGGGTCAAGGGCAACACCAGTTCTCTGCTGAGGGACCTTTCTGGAGGCCACTGTTATGGCCAGAGCCAAAAAGTAGTGCCCTTCCCTCCTTCCCCCTTCAGAGACTATCGGACACGGCCAGATGGAAGGACAGAGTCCAGTGGCGGGACATGGTCCCATTAGACAGACATGTAGCCTACATGGTAGATGCTGAGAAGAGCCCTCCCGAGGCAGCCTGAGAGTGGGATCGGGGCTTTAACTTGGTCATTGCGCCCTCAGCAGGCAGGGTTGACCTCACCTGCTCCAAGGCAGCGACCCCAGCAGCCCCCTGCTGTCATAGGAGGTACTGGAATGTCACCCAGCGTGGCTCGTCTCAGGCCCTTCCTGTGCTATCGGACGATATGGAGGATACGAAACTGCTCAGGTGGGCAGGAAGTGCCCAGGTGAATTGTCCCCAGCACAGTCCACTTGGCACCTGCCTAAGTGGGATGCTGTTTATGGGCCACACTCCTCCTGGTGGGCAAAACAGTGTCCAGCCTGCGTTTTTCTTTTAAGGGATGGAAAGACCTGGAGGACCCACAGAGGCTGTGGAGGAACCACAGGGAGGGCTGGGACCTTTGACAAACCACCTGACCTCAGGTGAGACCCTAGAGGCCTGAGGGCAAGTGTCAGCGGCAGAGGTCTTGTGGCTTCTGAGGACACAGGAGGGCCCAGCAGAGCCACACCTGGACCACCTGGACCAAGCACCCGGGACCCGGGGACGTCAGTGGAATCTAATAGGGAGACGACTGATGAGGGCCAAGTGCTCTTTGCACTCTGAGCCTGTGTGTGACCAAGGTGTAAGGGCTGGGCCTCTGTCAGGTCCTGGGCGGGGTCGGGGGAGGCAACAGCACCCCACTCAGCCAACTGCCCCCACCCTGGGAACTTGCGGCTGGACCCCGCAGCAAAGCTGGCTCCGCACCCCACCTCAGGTGCCACTCCAGAAACCACGTCCCCTGGATTCTGGCCACAGGGTCCTGCGCAGCCTGAACCCCCCATTCTCTCCGAGCGATCCTTCCCTAATATGAAAGCAAATGTGAAATGTTTAAACTTTAACGTGGTGAGGTGCCCAGTGTCTCCCAGCAGACTCCCTCGTTGAGTTTGCTCAAGGGATTGAGGACGCCGGTGTCATGGCCGACACCCACGGCAGAGGCAATAGGCCCGGAGCCCGGCTGGCCCTCCTCTTCACCACCGCCGGGGCCAGGATGGGCCACACCGGCCGTGGCAAGGGGACCTGCCCGTGTCCCTGGAGAAGCAGGACCTGGTTGAGAGACAAGCAGGCCCCGGTTTCACCCTCATGATGCTCAGGGCTCGGCTGCTGCTGGGGGCTAATTAGTCCCCAGGTGGTCCAAGGAGTCAGCGCCCTGCCTGGAGCTGGCCGGGCCCAGGGGGAGCCAGGTCGACTCCAGCAGCCTGCCAGCAGTCCCAGGTGTGTGGGGCCCAGGTGACAGCCCCAGGGAAAAGAGAAAATTGCAAAATTGTTGCTGCTAAATCAACCCCATTAAAAATGGCAATTACCCACGCTTCCAGGGTGGGCAACAACTCCACAAGCCCGTTAATGAGAAAACCTCCTCTGTTCTTGGCCACTTCTTACCCAAATAGCTCTTGGCTGTTCCAGGGCTCTCCGGAGTCACCGGCGCACCCAGGTGGAGGAGGGCTTCGTGGGAGAGGCCGCACCTTGTGAAAGAGGCAGGTTTATAGGCTTACAGGCCCCCAGCAGGGCTTCCTGTGGGCAACAGGTCATCCCCATGGAGACCGCTGCTCCAGGATTAACAGTCAGGTCCTGGGGCCTGACAAACATGTACAGGGTGCCACAGGCGCCGGTTCTGGATCATCGGGCCAGCTCTGTGACCAGGGGCTCAGTCTTCTCACCTGTGAAATGGGGTCATCGTAGAGCTGACCCCATGGGGCCGAGAGCAACTCCCCCTCGAGGCGGTCAACATACGAAGAGAACACAATAGATGTTCTTTATCTCTGTGTGGCCACCCCATGGGGTCTAGTCCCCTGTTTGCACATTGTACTGGCAACACCTACTGTGACCCATGTGGGACCAAAACCTACACCCACTCATAGATTCTTGTATGTCATTGACTTAGTAACAAATGCTTATGGTGGCCAAAGTGACATCTTCCCTCCCCATGAAATTTATAGGCCCGAGTGAGATCATTAAGTCAAGAAATAAGATAAAAGCTGAACAGTGTGGATTTGGTTTGTTTTGCTAAAAAATAAATGGCAGCCTCTCATGCTGGTTAGAGGACACACACACACACACACACACACACACACACACACACAGTGGATTTACTCTCATGGTCTGCTCACTGCAAACTGGACAAACACTTCTCTGGAATATTCAACGATCGTATCTAAAGTCGCAACGTGTGTGATGTCCTTGGCTGCGGTAAGAATCCCAACCTCATATGTTTATCCTAAAGAAATAAATCTTTTTCTAAAACTCCGTTTTTTAAACACGGTCAGTCCCTGCAGCATTATCAGTGATAGTGGGAAAAATGAGAAAACTCTCCTATTCCACCAAGGATGGTATATCAAAGTGATGGAGTGCTGCGGGGTCACTGAGACTAAAATGATGAAGACTAGGAACTAATTCTCCTATAAGGTGTTAAAATTCATAAATACAGGTTTAGGTTTCTTCTGATTGGAGAAAGGGCTGGAATGTAAGTGGAGACGTGAGATTGGGTACCTTGGTTTGGTAGAACGGGTGTTTTCCTCTTTCTTTCAAAGTCCCTCGACACTGACATGATGGATTCTTGTTGATATGACAGCATCAGCAGGGGGTGGTCAGACTCACAGCTCCGCCTGGAGATGGACATAGATGCCAACCACAGTCGGGCACAGGGTGCAGGACAAGAGGACCAGGACCCTCTGTGTGGGCAGAAGGGCCCTCAGCACACCGTCCGCTTACGGCCCTCCTGAGAGGGAGATGCTTTTCCTGTCCCTCGTGTGGCCGCCACTCCGGTGCTGTGGACAGAGAACTGCCAAACTATGAATGTGAATTTGGATCCTCACGGGGGATGGAGCAAAGGGGCTGCAATGGACAGTGGGGAGGGAGGTGGTTTCTGACCCCCACGGGGCCACTGGTCGTGAGTATGACATGCACACCCCTGTTGTGGATTGGATTCTGTCTCCCCAAAATATGCCAGAGTCCTAAAGTCTGGTACCTGTTAATGTAACTTCATTTGGAAACAGGGTCTTTGCAGATGCAGTGAAGTGGAGATGAGGTCATTAGGGTCGGCCATCACCCATCCCAGTGTCGAATGTCCTTACGAGAACGAGAGAAGGGATCCCCACTCAGAGGATGCCATGTGGCGTCCCGGGCGTGGGAACAGACAGCCGTGTGGCGATGGAGGCAGGGAGTGCAGGGACGCGTCCACAAGCCAAGGACTGGGGACAAATCCCAGGCTAGAGGGGCAGGAGGGGTCTCCCCTCAGGTTTCAGAGGGAGCAAGATTCTGCCAACACGTTGGTTCAGACTTCGGCCCCAGATGCAGGGAGGAAAACGTCTGTTGTTTTCAGCCCCCAGGTTGTGGTGCTTTGTTACCACAGCTTTAGAAACTAGTGCAGACTCTGAATCTCGGGTTCTCCATCTCTAAGAGGAGAAAGTACTATTTGCCTGTCCGGTGTGGCTCAGTGGACTGAGAGGTCCCGGTTCGATTCCCGGTCAGGGCACATGCCCCAGCTGCGGGCTCGATCCCCGTGGTGAGGGTAGGGGGTCGTGCAGAAGGCAGCCGATCTATGTTTTCCTCTCACATCAATGTTTCTATCTCTCTCTTTCTAAAAAATCAACAAAATAATAAAAGACGAAAGTACTATTTTTTTTAATAATGCAAGTGAGTCTTTAAGCTTTTCATCCCTGAATGACGTGGCTTTGGCCTGGAGAGAGAACTGTGCCAGCAAGGTTCTGACGGACCCTCGAGGGCACAGGGCAGGTCACTCCCACCCACACGGAACCCCAGGCTGGGGCTTTTCAACCCATTAGGCGTGGGCTTGACGCAGCCCGTGGGCAGCGTTAACTCGTCATTGTGAACTGAAGTCTGGACGAGTCACTTTTCCTTCCATACGATGCAGTGTCCTTTTCCTGTCCCGGGAGCCCATCCAGGATCCCCCGTGACATTTAGTCGTCATGTCTCCCGAGGCTCTTCGGAGGCTGTGATGTGACAGCTTCTCAGACTCTCCTTGTTTTTGATGAACTGAGAGTTTTGAAGAGGGCCAGTCAGGTATTTTATAGACTGTCCCTCAATTGGAATTTGTTTGATGTTTTTTTCCTTATGATGTGTGTTTCTCCTAAAGGACACAGAAGTTTTCATCACATCTTACCAGAGGCACAGACTGTCAGTGGGACCTGTCACCACCGATGCTGACGCTGGTCACCTGGCTGAGGTCCTCTTGGTCCACTGTCTCTGCTGTCCAGTTACTCGGTCCCCCTCCATGCCGCCCTCCTCGAAAGTCACCATGGGTGGTCCACAATTATGCGGTGAGGGTGCTGTCCCCCCTTCTTGAGGGAGGAGCAGCTGCATGGATTATTTAAATTGTTTAACGCTGGACATTAGTCTGTTCTGCTCCCTTTATTTATTTATTTATTCTATCAGTTATTTATATCAGTATGGACCCATGGATATTTATTTCATGCGTTATTTATAATCCCATT
Source organism: Tadarida brasiliensis (assembly GCA_030848825.1). NCBI lineage: Eukaryota > Metazoa > Chordata > Mammalia > Chiroptera > Molossidae > Tadarida > Tadarida brasiliensis. The sequence goes on from CM061271.1 coordinate 5,727,755, forward strand.
CTACATCTTTATTTTGTTGCTTTGGCTCTTGGGGGCTGTTTCAGTAGGTGCCTGTGTCCCTTTAACATAAGTGAGGTGTTTGTCAACAGCTTTATGGAGGTAAAACTGATCTACAATACATTGTGTGTTTCACGCACACATTTTGATGAATTTGGACTTATCAATACATCTTCCTCTATGGCTACAGTCGAGGGAATGGACATACCCATGGCCTCCAAGTCCCCTTGTGTTCCTCTGCTTCGTTCTCCTCGTTGTAACGTTGAGATGGAACTGACATCCAGCCTTGCATCTGTCTCAGGGCCACAACGGAACGATTCCACACTTGTGTGTGCTACAAAATGCCCCGTGTGCCTTTCTGTCTTTGTGTTTTGGTGGTAAGAACTCTTAACATGAGATCGACCTTTCTAACTGACTTCTAAGTGCATAATAGAGTATTGTTAACTGTATGGGGGGGTGGGATTTTCGTAGCCATTTATCCTAATTTATATTTGTGAATGCTTAATAATGAATAGCATGTAATAATGGCAAAAATGTATGTACACATATCAGGTGTGTGGCTACTCCGTGGGATATGTGTATATGTGTACCGTATAACAGCAGAGGAAGGCATAGAGAAAAATAAGCATTTGCAATGGACTTACTAGTTCATTATCTGAAAATGTGATTCTGGCCCGGCCAGTGTGGCTCAGTTGGTTGAGCATCGTTCTGTGCACCAAAAGGTTGCCAGTCCGATTCCCTGTCAGGGCACATACCTGGGTTGCAGGTTTGATCACTGGAAGGGGCACAAACAGGAGGCAACCAATTGATGTTTCCCTCTCACATCAATATTTCTCTCTCTCTCCCTCTAAAATCAATAAAATTATATTTAAAAAAAAAGAAAGAAAGAAAAGAAAATGTAATTCTGGTCTTGGCCATACAAATACTGCAAGTCCCCTGCCAGGGAGAACGTCGTTCCATCTGGGCTAGAAGTGTTTAAATTACAGGGTGTGTGACTGGGAGGTGAGACTTGACCCCTTTCCCCTGGGATTTCAGAGGCTGCAGCTTTTTCTCAGCTCTGTTTCCAACACGGTGACCCCCTTGCAGATTATCTCATGGTCCCTGGAAGCCAGAACCAACTAGGAAACTGAGGCAGGGCCACTGTGTGGAGATGAGGTGAGGATCGCGGCACAGAGCTGGCCTTGCTGGCCCCTCCCTCATTCTCCAGCCACGTCTGCGGATGGTATCATGATGTCTGTCCCCGTCACCCTCAGTCTGAGTTCAGGAGCGCAGTGCCTGTGCCTAGTTCTCCTGTGGGTCCTCCGTTCCTACCACAGGGAGGGCACTGCGTGTGCTCATGGGCTGGATGGAACAGAACCATGCCCCGATATCACAGAGGCACGGGTAGCTGAGGCTCCCCGTGTACACCCGGTGCAGGGCCAACAGGAGGGACCCAGCTGCAGGAGACTCACATGCTCAGGGTTTGGGGGGACCTGCAGCCAACCAATCCCAATGGGACACACCTGGCTCAGAGTGTTGCCCCTAGGCAACAAGGCAGGAAGAGCCGAAATGTCATTGTCATTGTCCTTGCCGGGCTGGACAAGGGACTCACCCCCATGTGAGCTCCACTTCTCCGAGGCCTGGGCCTTTGGTGCTCCAGCTGGACATCCGTGGACACCACAAAGAGAGCTGCAGGAAAGCCGACCCGCTCGACAGACGCGATGCATGTCCCTTAATTAAAATACTTGATCCTGACAAGGCGTTTTGAAACATTCATTAAACCAATTTTTATTTAACCTGCATGGACCAATAAATGCAACCCACGCGGACTCCTGGACGCCTGTCAGGAGAAGTAAATTGAACTCTTGACGGGCCAGAGTGATAGGTCAGCAGGCGGACTTCTCTGCCATCGCCCACTTCCCTGGAAGCTGGAGAGAGAGGGCAGCCGTCAATCAGGCTCTGTGGCAATCATTACAGGTCTGCAGTGAAGCAGAAAAGCGCCGTAATAAACAGGTCCCGCTGCCTCCCATCACTCCATTCATCCTCCCCCACGAATGCCGGGCCCTTCTGGCCTTGCTGAGCGTTAAATCCCCGTCCAGCTGTTTGACCCTATTACGGGAACATGATAGGCACCCCTGTCACTTGAAATGCCTGCAACAGTCCGATGCACCGAATCTATCTTCCCGACAGGTAAACCTATGGATAATTTATTTTTATGTGCTTTCAAAGGATGTTGACAGCAGCTGAACGTCCACCACGCACGCTGTGTGTTCGGGGGAGTGGGTCCCCTGGCTCCAGCGGTCACTGTTAATGAGCACGCAGGGTAGATGCTAGACGGCGTCCAGCTCCTCGCTCCAGACCAGGGGCCGCGGCACCGCCGAGGTCCAATTCGGAACATGATTATGGCTCTGACCCAGAATCAGACAGGTCTCCCCCTCAGCTCCATTCAGCAAAGAAGCCAGTTAGTGGGCACAGCCAACAGGGGGCAGGGATGAGAGGGCGCCTCTGCACCCCTCGGAACAAAGCCACACTTGCCTGATACAGGTTGGGCTCTGAAAATATTCACCCGGCTGGACATCTCCCTCTTACCCACTCCTGGACTCAGGCAGGTACCTCCAAGAATTTGCCAAAAATCTGAGACAGAGGGGTTAAGAGCTGGCAGGAGAGTTTGAAACTTTGTTATCACTTGTACCATGAAAAGTAACCACACGCGTAAGATACCACGGTTTGCTGGCAGGGGCGCCCGGAGACGGAATGACTTCTGTGTCGCCCTCCGGACCGCCGTTTGACCGTGTACCTCCACAGTGGGTGCCATTTAAGCCCACAGAATCCAATCAACGTGTCAGTTAAATTGCTGCTCATCTGTCGAGATTAAGCCTCCGACTATTACCTCAGATTTAGTAGAAGTCGGAGATACTGGCACATTTCACCGAGGCCATTAGTAACACCTGGAATCATCCACATTAGTTTGAGATCTGGCACCATAAATTCCCAGCCATTAATGATTATTCTGACTCCTCGGGATAAATGGCTTAACGTTTTTGATAATGAAAATATACATTCCGCAGTAGTCTCTTCTTAGACGACATTACCTTTGTAATGTACTTCATGGCTGACTGTAACGGGCGGAGCTATAACTCTCGCAAGGGTTTTTAGTGTGCTGTAAAGTGTTCGAGATCTGTTGTACGATTCATTTTAAAAAAAAAATTAACAAGATATTTATTTCGCTGTTTGGGTTCGGAAATGTCATTAGCTACGCGACGGACGGGCGTGCTTGCTGGGGAGTTGGGGGGAAGGCGTCCTGACCCGCAGCCTGGGCGCCCGGGCCCCGTCGGTGCCAAGGCACAGGACGTCCTCCACACAAAGGAGACCAACTTCTAGGGGAGAGTCTCAAAAATAACAGGCGGATTTCATTGTGAGAGCCCAGGGTGTCCGCTCAGTTATAGCGGAGAGAGATTATTTAAATATCTCAAATAAATCTTTTCATTCCCGGCACATTCATCTCTTTTAAGTGCTCATTAAGGTGGGGTGTGACAGTCTTGGAAAATGAAACACTAATTCTTTCTCTCTGAAGCCCGAGTACACCGTTCCCAAGGGCAGCTGGAGTTTAGGGGATTACAGAGCCGAGGCAGAGCGGGGTTCCTCTCCTGCATCTCATTCCAAAAAGTCATGGGGGGGTGTTTGTTTGATGCCGCTGTTCTTCTCGCTCAGATCGTGTGATCTATCAGATCTGAAGAAAACGGATGTCAGTTTGTGGTGTTTGATAAACGCTCCCCGGAACGGGGCTGGGCGACCTCACCTCGTCGCTCGGCATAATTTGCAGTCAGCTTGCCTTTGGCTGATGGAGACCAAGTTTTCCAAAGACAGGAGCTGAAGGATGGGGCTGCGGCTTCATGCTCTTCCCTTCCAACGGCAGGACTTTTTTTTTTTTTTTTTTTTTAAGTGATAAAGGAACTGTGTCTGAAAATGTATTCTAGCACGAGTCTGCCGCTCGACTCTAATCCACGCGTGCGTTTGGGTCGTGCTGTGCGGACGATGTTTCCGGAGCACTCGGTGAGTGGCGCTCGGGTTTCTCTTAAACAATAAAGGTTCATAAAACGGAGCCTGCGAACACCTTAATGAACTCGGAAATGGTTATTGATTCACATTAGGCCTGATTTGCTTAGATTCAATGTGAAATTTTGCTTGCAATATCAGAAAGCACTGCCTGGCACCAAAGGGGCAAGAGGGAGTCCCTCCCCCCGGGGAGACGGCGCTGGCTGGCCTGGGGGCCTGCCCTGAGTGTCTCACCTTTTTTTTTTTTTTTTTTTTTTGGTCCAAGTCCCTGGAAGCCTTTTCCCATTCCCAGCACATCACAGCCCAGAAACACGCCCTAAAGTACAGATGGATGGTAGCTCCGTCAGGCTCTGGGCCAGATCAGAGCGCACAGCACCCAGCTCCTGTTAAACACAGGAAGTCAGAAGAGGAAACAGGAGAGACACATTTTCAGCCAAAGGTTTACCTGGAGTGGGAGTGGGACTCGGAATTGTACCTTCCAGCAGAGAACATGCATAAGACAAAAGGAAAAAGAGGAGTAAAAAAAGAGAGAGAAAAAGACCAGAACATTTGAACATTATAGGACAGGCTAAAAAGATAATCATAGCCCTTGCAAGAGATGTATAAAGACAGGAAAATGAGAGCCCAGAAAGGTTTAATCCAAGAATCTAAAAACCATTAAAGCATCGCACGGAAGGTGATTTGGATGAGGACTGAAATTCGGGGCCCTGGTGGGAACTGTACAAATAAGGTCTTATTGAAACATTAAACCCGGAGCACACCAGGGCCGCCAGTGGGCACACAATAAATAATAATTGATAATAATGATGATAGTCAAATTTAATTCCACGTTCTGTGGGAGGTTCCGCAGGGCTTTGCTGTGAACACTGGCACAGAGGTCCCTGCTCCTTTTATCCGGGGGGTGTGCGTGTTTGCCCCATCAGCAAGACGCACCTGCCCTGCTGGGGACCTGACAGAGGGGACTACCCAGGACGAGGCTTTGCAGAGTAGCCTCTGACCTCAGCACTGTCCGTGTCAGTGGACAGAGAACAGGAGGGACAGTTCGGAGACCAAACCTCACATGGAGGGGAGGCTACACCAAGACACAGCCAGAGGACGGGGTGGGAGCCACCCAATGCAGGGACCATTCCAGAGCTGAGCAGAGCCGTGGGGAGAGGGACGCGAACGGTCACCTGGGCCTGCAGAGCTGAGCCGTGTGTCCACTACTGGAGACGCACAGGAGACGCAGGAACGCTGAGTAAGTGGAAAGTGATGAAATAGAGAAACCCTGGCGGGTACTTCTGTTGGGCAGAGCCTCGTCCCGGCACGCCAGGGTCCCAGGTTCTGGTCAGGGCACACACAAGAATCAGCCAATGAATGCGTAAGTGGGACAACAAAGTGATGCTTCTCTCTCTCCATTCCTCTCTCTCTCTCTCTCTCCATTCCCCTCTCTCTTTCTAAAAATCAATCAATAATTAAAAAAAGAAAAAGAAAGACTGCAGAAAGGGAGGTGGGGGGACGTTGCAAGAGCCTCAGTGCTGCCCCTGTTCTGAGGACGAGAGCAGAGTTGGATTCGCCAGCTGACACTGAGGTATTTTTAAACAGCACGAAACTGACTGATTATAAAAGCAAGGGGTTTAATACAGAGTAGCTGAGAATATTCCAAACCCTACATTTTCTCTGCTTCACAACTGAGCTTTTTTTAGTATATAATTTTCATTAGAAGGCAAATTTAAACACATAATAAGCAGCAGGCCTTCCCTGGCTCACTGGTTCAGTGTTTAAAATACGTGTGTACATGCATATACACACCTATGCAAACACACCTGTGCGCACGAAGGCACGTGCACGCGTGTACATATATACCTGCTCGTGTTTTGTGGTACACCACACACATACATTTTATGTTTTGTGTATGCATCACACACATAATTTGTTCTATTTCATGTATGTATCGTACCCCTCACCCCGCACACACACACATGTACCTAAGTGGGTGCACATTTTAGCAATGTATAGAGTGATTCTCCTTCTACATGATCCTTGCATGATCTCTGAGAAATACTAAGGAAGCAACCATTAGAATTTGGAGCTATATTAACCCAAATGAATAATGCATTCGGCGGCAGGTGATCTTTGTAGACAGCGTGCCCTAGAATTTTTGGAAGGTGCAGAGAATTTGTAGAAATAATGATTATGAGGAAGGAAATGATGTGGGGGGGATGGTTCAATTCCTACTAATAAGTGCTTCATAATAGCTCAAAAAATCTCTGTCAGGCCTGCGCCTCTGTCGAAATGCAAATGGATGAGAAGCGCTGCAAAGCTCGCTGCACGCGATACACAGACAGGGTGATCTCCACTCTGTGTCATTCCAAATGATATGGAAACAACGGGAAGCGTCCTGGCTGGGATAATTACGGGAGAATGACAGGTTGGTAATAAGTTCTCGTTTAGGAGGCTCTCCAGCGCGGGGGTGCGGGGACCGTGTGCCGCGACTCCGGAGTCCCCGCGCCGTCTGCACCGGTAAGCAGGGCTTGACAAGGAATGCGGGGCCGTGGCTCGTGCTCGGGCAGGGGACTGCACATGAAGATTTCACACGCAAAATCCCTGACTGTATTAACCTTGAAACGAACCGCTGTGTGCGTGGGACACGAGGAGGTGACCGTCCCAGCGGGGGCACACAAGGGTCTAGCTGTGCTGGCCTGATCCACCCGGCCCTTAGCGGACACGGTGCCCACGCAGGGCTGGCGCAATCGGTCTGCTCAGGTCACCGTGTCCCTGCGAGGGGTTGTTCGCCAGACACCTGATGTCTATAAGGTGGAAACAAACTCAACAGACTGTGCGAGTCTGTCGAGTTTGTAGTAGATTCAGGTTGGAAGCCTGGCATTATTGATGCAAATTATTAATTATCAAAAACGAGGAGGAGGAATATTTAAGGATGGCGGTGACATGCTGGATGGCTGCCTGGCTGAGCAGGTCACGTGAGCCATCATTCACTCCTGAGCACACAGGGGGGCCGAGTGTCACGCGACATGGCCCTGCGGCTTCGGAGGGAGCCCTCTGCCCGCATCACCCATCCCGGGGCACCTCTCTCCACAGGGTGGCTGTTCTCCCAAAGCCTCAGCATCAGCGCCCCTCTGAGCACTGCTGGCTGCAGGGTGACCCTCACCACAGGCCTCCCTGACAGCAGCATGTCCAACACCATGCAGAGAGCACCCTCCATTCTGGGAACTTCTGTTTCTGCACACTGCCGCCCTGAACACCTGCCACCTGGGCGTGCCTGGCAAGTGTGCTCGGTCCTTTCAGGCTTGCCTCTCCTGCAGGGCCTGGCTTCCGGAGGGCAGGCACAGTCAGGCCTGTCTTTGGCATCTTTCCAGGGCAGGGGTGTGTACCAGGGTATCTGCTAATTCCATGGGCTGTTCTCGATCCGTCCGCCTTGTTTCAGGTATGCGCCACCTTCCTCCTCCACCATCTCCTACACACCTGTTTTCAACAGGGTTAGACCCAGACCTTTAAATGGGGGCTGGGAGGAAACGGAACTGGGACCCTGGGTGGGGACACGCCATTCACACCGACAAGGCATGGACGGGGTCTCGAGTCCTTCCCACCGTGTGTCTGCTTGTTTAGCAGTCCTGCTGCGCAGAGGTGGCACCATAGCAATAGGCTCAGATGAACTTGCCCTTAATTCTGTGTTGGGCACTCAGACAAAAGCATCAATGTGGAATCATTACTTCTGTTTTACAAATAAGGAAACAGAGCTACCAGCAGTCAGCGAAATCTGTGCCCAGGGCAGGGGACCTCACAAGTTCCGAGCTGGGATTTGAGCCCTGACTCCCACCAAGACCTGGCTCCTGGTTGTGCAATGACCTGGTGAGAAGGAGGAGAAGCCGACCACTGCCTGGTTCGTGGACTCATTTTAGCCACAATGCACAGCCCTTTGGAAGGTCATCCCGAGAAAAATCTTCCACACCTGCACTGAAACATGAAGCTGGGTTCTTGAGTCCAAGGGACAAAATCCATCAGACACTGGGGCCAAGAGCATTGCAGGCAGAAATGAGCAAGCACCTCCCCATCGCTTCCTCTTCTCATGTTCCAGCATTTCAGAGCCTCGCCAGCCCTGGCAGCACCATTTTGAGGGCACTCAGAGCTGCCTCCCACCACGTGTTAGAAAACTCCACAGTCCCTGTCCCCATGGGTGACTTTCTGGGAGATCTTGGGTCAAAGGCAATGGCCTCCCTGGAGGGGTCAGCCCAGTGACTACTTGGTGTCTCTGGACTGTGAAATGGCTCTACTTTCTCTACGTGACACCCAATAAGGCCCAGAGGAAAAGACTAGAGAGCTGACACGTATTGATAGGAGTTATGTAGAGGACGGAAGGGTGGAGACTGATCGGGGTGAGGCAGGACATGGTATGAGAAAGGGACCCATGAGAAGGCAATGCCTCCTCCCCTGACACAGCCATGCCTGTAGCCAGAGGCTGTCCAGTTACCATAGCCATGACCCAGCAGTTCAGCCAAAGTGCAGACCACGAAAGGCTGTGAACTGGGAAGGCCGGTCGTGATCACTGTGGGCTGCATCCTTGAGGAGCCATCCAGACCCTTCCCAGCAAAGCCACATCTTTTGTGAGTGGGTGCACATGCCTCCCCCCACCACACACACGTGCAGAAAGCCCCAAACTAGCTCCAGATCCAGGTGTGGCTCAGGCAGGCTGCCCACGTAGGCACAACAGAGTCCCCTCAAACCACAAGACTTCTCGGCCTGTCTCTTTGGACAGTCCTTGATATGTCCACCTTCCTGGCTTAGGAAGACAAGGAGCAAGGAAAACACCTGGGCTGGGGGCAGCTGGAGGGGTAGGAGGGATGACCCAGGCCTAGCGACAGATAGCCCTTCCTCAGTGCCCACCTGGTCGGATTCATAACTGATGCCACTTCCATTTCCCAGGGTGCAATGGGCTGAAGGGAGAACAAAATCTGCATCAGAAAGCTATTCTTTCCCTAACACAGAACCCAAAACATATTTTTTCCAGAAGTTTCTACATGGTGGTAACTCAAATATTGATTAACATTTCTTCCATTGAAATGCTTTAGCTGCCTGTGGGTGGGGGTCGGCAGGCAATGGGTGGGGTCTGCGGAGGACAGGCAGCCCGCGGGCAGGCATCGGCCATCAGTCCGTGGAAGAAAGACAGCCCGGTTTCTCCACCCCAGCCTTCCCGTGCTGTGTGACTGGTGCAAAGTGTTCTGTTTCGCCCTCAGACTTCTGGGCTCTGTTGATAACTTCTGGTGTGCCTGTCCAGATGGACCAGTGACCGGGACTAAGGGAGCCAGTGCCCCCCTCCCCCCGACAGCCCACAGCATCCCCAGGCTCACGCACTGACGCTCACATTTATTCATTTTGAGCAATTGTTGTTCAGACGGCCTGTCCGCACCAGCCCTGCCCAGAATGTCTTCTTTAATCAAAATTCCGCTCCAAGCAGCCCAGGTGATCAAGTGGAGTGGCCTTTCCGCACGCTATTGACGATCTGTCTCCAGCATTATCTCATAAGTTTCCCTTTATTTCCTCTCCCGACCCAGACAGCCGTTGCTTTGAACCGTCGTTCCTGGACGTATATGGATCTGGTGCAACCCGCACGCGTTCTCGCTACCTCCCGGCCCTCGCTGCATTCTGCAAAAGCAACATTAAAACTTAAAACCCAGGAAGAAGGAAAAGTATTTAAATGACTCACCTCATCCCCCAGTGTGACTTCCATGGAGGGGGAGTGAGGTCCACAGGGAGAGGTGATGTTACGTCTTGAGGCAGCTGGCCTTGGAGATTAAGGCAGTCAGGAGCAGATCCACGAGCAGACAGTGTCATTTTAGGGGACGGGCAGCCCTGGATGAAACTTTAGGGACACAGATATTGTTTGTGGAACTAGACACTCATGCAAAAGTAAGGATTTGCGCACAGGCTGTGACATGATCTCCGCGAGCAGCTGTAACCCTCCGGCTTCCCGGCCCATGGCTTGTTTTATTTAGTGCACCCAGATAGACTTCGGAGCTGGTCTTAGCTGCAAAAGCAACAAGTGGTGCTCACTCCCTAAATGTTCCTGAATGAATCAGTGGGCTGACAGTTTTCTCTTCTGAAAAACGCAGAAGCTCCTGGCTGGTCTCTAATGGCCCTGTGGGTTGGCGACCCCAGGATGGTAATTTACACAGAAGAGGCAGAGCAGGGCATGAGAGCCTGGGCAGCCAGCCTGGGCCAGAAGAGAAGCTGTCTTGCTCCCTGACAGCGGACTGACCTCACTCACACCTGCAGCCTTGGGCGACTATAGAAGAGCATGGGGAACAGAGCCTGTGAGCGGCAGAAACCACCTAGGAGAGATGGGAAGTCAGAAAGGCAGTTGGGAGGAACAGAAAGCCAGCACCGCTGGCCCAACAAGCGCCTGGAAGGGGGAGCAGACAGTGGGAGGGTCGCGTGTCCAGGACCTCAGAGAATCCCAGGAGGTCAGCATGACTCTCACTGCGGATGTCCCTTCAGTGAGGAGGTCAGCAACACAGCATTGGGGTCATTTCTATCTCCGCCACGTGTGCCGGTTTGAAAGGGAGATACCAGATCTGAACATGGAAATCCACGCCGCAGGATTTACCGATTCAATCGCACCAGCCACACCTGTCACCACACGCGCAGGAGCAGGAGGACGTCGGACCCGTGGTTTTGTGGCGTCCCCGTGGAACAGGAGCTAAGAGGTGTGCCAGGCTGCAGCTGGGCCTGTTTTTTTGCATTTCCCCTCGTTCCACGGAGGAATCGGAGAAGCTCTCCCTCCCAGGGCCGGAGCCCGAGAGCGGAAGGCGCAGTTATCAAAGTGAGATCCCCGTAGCCAGAGCCCTGATAGGGGACCGGCACGCTTCCCTGCCCGCACCCCTGGGCGGAAGGTACATGCATTTAACTTGTGATAAAGTTGAGCAACGTTTTCATAATAAATGTAAGCACTCCATCGGGTGACAGAGCCGCGCTGCTGATAAGTGGACTTCCACCCGGGCCGCATACTAAATTCCTTCCGCGGAGGAGAAGCAGAGTGATGCGTCCAAAGAGCTAAGCGCACGCTATTTAGATAATACTTATCGCTCTGGTATGAGAAGTCCTTCAGCGTGTTGTCCCTGATTGGCACCGAAGCTGTGCGTGTCTCCAATGCCGACACGCCGAGCGCCTCCGTGGACGTGGTGAGGCCGAGCGCTGATAAGAAGGACGCGCCTCCACCCGTTCCTCGGACACAGTGTTTTCCAGCTTCCACACGCGGCAAGGGGGCTGGAATTTAAAAGTTTCCTGTAGGAGGGAACAGAAAGGCAAATTTTTAACTTAGGAAATAAAGAAGCTACAAGTATCAGATTATTTACAGGGCTGATCTCTGAATAACGGGTGGATTTCTTTTCTTTCCTTCTTGGTAAACGTTACATTGTTGCAGCCTGGCAATGAAGAGTCGTCTCCTCCAGGTGGCTCTGTGCCGAGGCTCCTCTTCTGTCGTCTTAAATGGGGGTCCAATCAGGACAGGTTTCATTTTATGGCGAGTCTGCCCATTGGGAATAAATACTTGAACGTGGAAATTTTTCTTCAGTGAGACTCTACCCATTCCTCTCCGAGACATCCCATCTGGAGAACACCCCAGCCAGCCTCCCAAAGCAGAGGGCTAGAACGGGGCAGTTTCCTGCGGGACTCCCACATTCACCTTGTCCCACGGAAGTGGTGCTGCCACCGTGGACCACAGCGCAGGAATCACACACTGCGTTCGGGTTCTCCTAATCCCACTGCGTGTACAAGGAGGAGACGATGCCCGTGATGGCTTCTCTCCACTCATTCCTCCCACGTGACATTTATGAGCCTCAACACACAATGTGCTATTAAAAAGTTTAGCGTGGAAGGGAAAAAAGACACATTTTAAAATCTCCGTATTAATGAGATACAGGGCCGCCATCCTGCCCACGGGGGAGTGGTCACCGAGAAAAACTAAGGCAGAATAGCCAAATGTCATCACAAACTCAGACCATAGCACCGGGTCACACATGGCCACAGAGAAGGCAGACAGCGGGGGAGCCACTGATTAATATTCTCCACAATGAAGCCATCTGTCATGTGTGATGCTCCTTTTGGGGAAACCCTTCAGAAATGCAAGGAGGGAATAAAAAGTGAAAGTTTGTTGTGTTCTTTACTAACCAGGTGAGGGGCATCTGGAACGGTGTCTGGGGTAGATACTGCTCACACCAACCTCACCTAGCGCTCCAGGACGCACAACCGACAGGGAGATGCCTGAGTAGCTGGTGTATGACTCGGACCGTCCCTGCCGGTTTCCTGGAGCTTCTGATCCCTGTGCACGGAGGGGAGCAGGAGGAAGTGCACCCCACACTCAGGTAGGCTGAGCCACCCGAGACCCGAGACCCAAGACCGCCACGGGCCCGCCGTGGACTTGCAGGAGGCCTGGGGTCAAGGGTGGGTCTCTGACATCCTCCAAAAAAATCCAGAGATGACTCTACCAGCTGGTACTCAGTTACTGATGCTCGTAGACCCTGAGGTTCCCTTCCTGAGAAAGGGTGACCATCATCACCGTACCCTTTCCTCAGGGCTGCTGACGCGGAGCAGAGAAGCCGTGTGACTCAGGGGTCCCCTTCTCTTCCCATTTCCCTTCCTAAGAACTGCAGTCTCTGGGGGATGGGGAGCAGGGACAGAGCTCAGCTTGGACTATAAGTAACTGATCAGTGTCTCGGGCTGCAGGGGGAAGGCAGACCTTTCAAGTGAACAGTAGATAGCTACAAGGAAGGCACACAGTGTGTTTCCGGAAAGAAAACACTCTGAGCCATGCTGTACCATTTGGCTCCACTGTTTCCCTTTTTCTAGACGGTGAGAGAAGTGGGAGCTGGGGCCCTGGACGGGGCGGAGGACATGATATGAGTGAGCACATGGTTCCACGTCAGCCTCTGTGACCAGTTGCATGGGCCGGAACCACGGTCCCAGATTGGGAAAGTCCCGTCCCACCCACACACACCATGTTAGTTTCTCTCTGAACTTTGGTTGGCATCCCATAGACATGGACGGAGATTGGCATTGAAAACCAGCCTTTTCTTCTTCTCTTCGGCTTCCCCGGTCCGTCAGTGGTGCCCACGACAGGGATCCGTGTGCAGAGAAAGGCAAGGATCCGCGCGGACTCCGACTCCAGGGCAGCGCAATGCGCTGGTTTCCTATGTGAAATCTTATCATCTGCACCTGATTACCAAAGCTCAGGATTGCCCTTGGAGGGAATTGTTCAAAAACATCTGCTCTTGAAAATCTAAGCACTGCTAAAATGTCCCTTCTCCACCATCACTTCCCAGGCAAGCCTTGAAGGAAACCTAAGACCGCGGGGACGTCTCCCTTCTGAGTGGGGGGTCTGCACTGGAGCAGTCAGCACTGACTGTCTGTCTCCTGGGTGACCATTCCTGCATCAGGGCTGGCAGAGCCCAGCCTCACCCTGATTGAAATGATGTGTGAGCGAGTCTATGCACATGTTGTGCAGAGAGGCGACCACCGCAGAAACAGAGAGGGAGGAATCGGGCATCTGCGTGGGGACCTGGAGGTGGTGTGACGAGTCATAGAGGAAGACAAAGACAGAGTGACTGAAAGGGGAGCATGCCAGTCGGACCAGCAGTGATCCTGAGTCTGGAACCCGCCTCCCTTTAGGAGAAAAGAAAGCTGTGGCTCACCAGTGCACTGCTGAAAGGAGTTCCCATCTGGGCTGGGGACACTTTCTGAAGAAAGACGATTAGGTCACAGGAGGACTCTCCCGAGCACAGGCAAAATCTTTGCCAAAACAAAGGGAAGCGAATGTGCCCCAGAGGCGTGGAGTGCCTTCTCCCAACTCGGTGTGACGTGGCAGTGAGCCTTGGCTCCTCTTCTGGACACAGACTGCGTGGAACTGAGCCTCTGTAGGCAGAAAAGTCATCTCGTCCCAGAAGTGGTAGGATGGTTTGCGTGAAACAGACACGCTTCTAAGTGGAGGTCGCCTCTCGGAGGAGGGGCAGGCTCCGGGAAATCTCCTGCCACTCAGGCACCTGCAAAGGCTCTGTTGCCTGAACACCATCCGAGTGTGGGAAGCCCAGGCTGGATGTCATGTATGACAAGCAGGACTCAGATCGGCCTTGGTGACACAAATACCTTGTTTCCATTGACACACTGTGGAATTCCTTAAAGAATGAGTGTTAATTATTTAAACAGCTAAGTACCTAAATTGGCTTTTAGATGTATTTAAGTGTACCTTGTTTCCATTCCAAAGGAAAGAAAAGCTGAATGATGTAAAATAATTTTTTAAGGTGGTCACAATTCTTAACTCTCAGGTTTGTGAACAGTACAGGGAGATGAACGTGTCCTCTGTTGTCCAACCCGAGACCTCATGGTGCTGGCTGAGTTCTTCCCTGGTCCCTGGGAGGTTGGCCGGGCTGCCCGAGGGCCTGGATCAGGGTCCCCCTTACATGGATGTGTCCACAATATGGTACCACTGTCACTCAAGGAAAATTCCAACAACCAACCACCGAAAGGATGCAACAAAGTACTTTTCAAACAATGAGAAGAGTTTCAGAATAGTTTTCATGGAGGCAGATGGAAATCCTCCTGGGTGCCAACCTTTTTTTGTTGTTTTTCTGATACATCCTCGATTTTCCTATCCCTTCAGGAAGGTGTTATTTGACCATCGTGGGAAGAACGAACACTCAACACGATGGTCAGCAGACGTCCATTGACTCTCTGAGGACCAGGTGCGCCCTGGCAGAGATAGCGCCTCCTGATGGGCACACAGGTTCCAGGATGTCAGGTGTTTCTATTGGCAAAAGTTGACTTTCATCAAAGTCCAACACCTGTGATAGCAGTTTGCGTCAATACACAATTATCTTAAATAACCTCCACTTGTCCATAGCGTATCTGAGGGCGATCATCGCAAAAGTGATTTTTTGGTCAACATTTCCATCCCTTGCTTGTTGTAGATTTAAAGCTTGAAATAGAATTTCATCTCCTACCAATTTTTCTCATTTATGTTCAGAAAATATTGATTTTTTTTAAAACTGGAGTTTTAATGGACCTTGAAATTAACATGGCTTTTATTTCTTTGCTATGACCTCGTCTTCTTAATGATGTCACTGTGTCTCCCAGAAAAACCACTGGCCAGTGACTGGTGTCGGGAGCCCAGACATCAGGGAGAAATCCACATTGTCCTATGTACTCACACAAGGTCCCTCCGACCTGAATGAAGGGACCCTAATTCAGGGAAGTGGTTGACGTAGAACAACTTTATCCATGCCGGTTAGCTTGACCTCCTCAAAAACAAGGAGCTCGGCCTGGGGCTTCCCGTGGGGAGAAGACGGAGTCCAGGCCCACGGCAATCTGCGGTCACGTGTGTCGGTCACAGACGCAGAGTTAGATCGAAAACCCTAAGTCCAGAGCCTTTCCCACCAATGACAACGCTGATATTCCTGCCTTCACGACCTGGATATTTCCGAGACCCTGCTCAGCACTCAGGCCTGCCCAGTGAGGGCTGAGGCCCCCGAGGCTGGGACCCATGCAGGAGAGGGTCTGAGGAAGGCTGCCCAGCGCCAGGGGCGGCTTGAGGGGAGCTGGCCTGCATCAGGTGGCAGACCCTGGTTGCCAAGCCAAGGCATGCGGCTTGATGTGACCAGGCTGGCCCCCGGGGGACATGCAGCGCTGACTAGTTCCTCAGGGCTTCCAGAGCGACTTGACCGAGCATTAGGGCCCACGGTCGGGGAGGAAGGATGGATTCAGAGCTGGGGAGCGGCAGCTTCTGGGCTAAACGGCCTCATTGCAAGCACATGGGGACCCGTGGAGGGCCAGCATCTTGTATCAATCACGGAGACGTGAAGTGGTGGGGTCCCCTCTCCAAGAGCAGCCCGAGTCTAGGGAAATGCCTCCCAGAACGTAACCCTGTCAAGGACAATTAAATCAGAATGAAAGCCACCACCAGGTGCCCCCATGCTCTTGCATCATGGGGGAGGAGCCAGCACCCACTGGGAGGAGCCTGCAGGCTTCTGTATGCAGACCCCCCAACTCCCAGCTCAATCAGCTCCCCCCTCCCCGCCGCCACTTCAGCCATCCTGGCTCCCATCCCACCAGGACAGGGCAGGGCAAAGTTCCCCTTCTTTTGTCAGAGGGAGAAGCTCTGTGAATAAGGCAGTGCCCCTTGGTAGGTAAGAGAGTGACCAGGACCCAGAACTGGTCACTATTCTTACCCCCTGCGGCCAGGGGTGTGCCGACTCATGCACAGGCCCAGAAGATCCTGGGTTCCCACTTTGTGGGTGAGGACGTGGAGGACTGGTGCCCTGTCTGAATTCCAGTAGCCGTGCCTGTCGCCTGCCCACGTCCCCCAGTTGCTGGTGGGAGAAAGCAGCCTGCCCAGAGAGCATGCGGCCTTTCTGCAGGGTCTGGAAAGATACCACTGAAAGGATGGTGAGCCAGGGGCCCTCTGGGCTTGGGGTGGTGCCCTTCCCACACGCCAACGGCTCCTGCCGCCGCAGCCCCGTCCTACGATCCCATCCACCCCTCTCAGCACTCCCACCTTCTCCATATCTTTGGAAACCACACCCCCTTGGGCCTCAGTTTCCCTAACTGCTACCTGGACAAATATGTATAAAGACCAAGGCCCAGGCAGCGCCTAGCTCACAGCCGACCTTCTGCCAGGCTGTCAGGCCTGTGCAAGAGGTGACAGAGTCCCGCCAACCTGCCCAGCATGTCCACACAGGCCTGAGTCCAGGCAGTCCTCAAGGGCAGGCCTTCTGGGCTGTGCCATGCCTCCAGGAAAGACTTGCCACCCTGGCATTGCCCTGGCCTGGAAGGGCACCTTCCCTTTCTGCCAGTCTCAGTCCAGGGACCCAGGGATCGGCCCCTGCACTAAGCCTCAGGTGGAGACCGGATGTGTGCGTGTGTGTGTGTGTGCGTGTGTGTGTGTGTGCGCGTGTGTGCGTGTGTGTGTGTGCGTGTGTGTGAACGCAGGTGTTGGAGGGGTTGTGTCCGTGACCCAAGGCCCCAGTGCATAGCAGGGTTTCGTCTCTGGCAGACACAGGGGAGGGACAGGGGGACACCCAGGACCCATCTCCTCACTGCACAATGGTGTGAGGGTGGGTGTCCTCCCACCTAAGGGTGGGGCACAGAGAAGCCTTTTAGCTGCTGGTTTCTATACTGAGGTATCTTTTCATGACAAGCCACCTAAGGAAATCCATGTGGGGTGTGTTGATTCAGTGGGGGGACTCTGGGGGACACCCAAGCTGAGTACAGGGGTACTGAGGACACTCCCCCATTCATTCCCTCAGCCACCCCCAAACTCCACCTCCCACACTGAGCATGGCTTCCTGGGCCTCACAGCACGGAACTCCCTTTCAAAGGCCTGTGTCTCTCAGGACAGCACGTACACCTCACCTGGCGCAGGTGCCATTGGGGGGTGGGGGTTCCATCAGTCACAGGGAACACCAGGTCCTGTGGACTTCTGCACCCCAATCAGGTAGACGGGACATCCCAGAAATGTGGGTGTCCATCAGGCCTGGGCAGCGGGACGTTTATCTGAGCCAGGTACAGGGGTTGGACTTCTTTCTGCTCTCCTGTGACAGGTACTCGGGATGGTGGCTCCATGACAGGCTAAGGGGCTGAGGCTGGGCCCTGGACAGAGGTCAGCGGGTGCCGGCTCCGGGCTGATGGAAGACACCTCTGTGAACTGGGCTCCAGCATCTCACGCAGGGACATGGTTCGGCGACCACGGTCGTTCACCCGAGAGGTCGCTGGAGTTCTCGGCCACAGTTTGTTAAATTCGCAGATGCCCTCCGGGAACTGTCTGGAAGAAAGGCCTGCAAAGGTAATGTCCAGATTACGAGGGGAGTAATGGCTCATATTCCATTCGCTTTGTACCTACTGACCTCGGGCTCCACGAGCGTTCACACCGGGAAGGAGAAGGTGGGGCCTGTCGGGGCAGGTGGCCTGGCCAGCCTGCAGCTCCTGATGGCGGGGCATGAGGGGCCTGCAGGGCACCCACTCCGGGGTCCCGGTGCCCCACTCCACGTGCAGAGGGAGGCTGGGCCGGCAGAGGACTGAGCTGAGCAGAGAAGCTGAGCGCAGCTTGGCAGGAATTCTGGGGCCCTAAGGGTGTCCCCGAAGGGCCAGTGCACCTGCAGACACTCAGGAGTTCATCACCACGAGCTTCTCTGCGTGGGCACGGACACCTTCCTCCCTCTCTGAGTGGCTAAGACAGTGTTTTCACCCGACTTGAGGAGACACCAAAGCCAACTTTGCCGTAGGAATGAATGTGGCTTACAGAGCCCTCGTTGGGGGTGCAAATGTCCCAGGAATCACCACGTACCCACGGGTCCAGAGGGGCCTCCAGGCCATGCCCGCCACCCCCGGAGGGGTCAGGGCTTCCCAGCCTGCTTCCCAGGCACACGGATGGCTCTGGAGGGAGGCCCTGGTGCAATCACCCGAGGAGGAAACCGCTCCTCTGTGCCCACCAGCTCGCCCTTGCAAAGCGGGCAAGAGCCCGGGTCCTAGGGCGAACGCTTTTCCAACTAAGCAGAAAATTTAGTAAGCTGCCCAATGTCCTTGACTGCCTAGCTCTGCTGTAAAATATGCACATTGGCAGCCGTGTTTTCCCTAACAACGCCCTGGGAAATCACATCCAATTCCATAACGACCCTCCGCTTTCCCGCGCCGCCCACGGAGACAGGCACCAACAGCGCCGTTAAGTGGGAGGAAGCAGCCCGGTGGCTGCCGCCTTCACGGGAGCCAGGGATCAAATATTTTTTCACAGTTTTATGTGGATAGTTTCATGAAAATTGATCAGGTCTAAAAAGTCACAGTCCAAATGAAGGTAAGGTTAAAGATAATTTATACATGATATTCCTAATTTTATTCCGAGCCCTTTTATTACTATGTAGGCCTTTATGACTTTAAAGAAAATGTCAGTGGCAGCAAATGACATTGTACTGAATAATCTAGTTATGAGGGAAAAGACATTTAAAACTGTTCCGTAGCGGCGTCGCTGGCTTCTGCTGAGCGCACACTTTCCTCCTGGCCGTGCCAGCCTGCCCGCTGCCGCCCTCCAGCCTCCGACGGCACCCCAGGGCGCCACTCCGCTCCGTGCCCTCGCCAGCCCCTGGCACGTCCCTCAGACTCCTCCTGTGGGATTCCTCTGCCAGGCCTCCTTCATCGGCAGGAGACAGAAACTCCAAGCTGTTGGTAAATCTGGTTCCGAACAGTGTGAGTCTCACAGGAGGCAGACAGGTGAGGGCACCCGAGGGTCAGAGTGGCCACGCCACACAGGCCCTGCTGACCTCTCGGGGACCCCGCTTGGCGTCCATCCGTGTCCGAAGTCACAGATATGCAGAGGCAGCCAGGCTGGTTCCGCCCCGCCGGCCTCTCTCCCCTCCGATAACTGGCTCCGCAGCTGATTGACAGGACACCTGGCCCTTGGCTGAGCGTTGTCTGGAGTTGGTGAAGTCCAGCAGTGCCCACAGCTGAGGGCCCCTGGGCTCCTCCTCAGGCCCAGTCCCCTCGTGCACGCTGGGCGTCAGGCCTGGCAGCCCTCGGGCCACTGACCACACGACAGAAATGACACTGTGCCGGGGCTCTGAGGCTGCTGTCCGGGTGGTCCTTAGGCTGCCCAGTTAGCACTGCTGGGCTAAGGAGGAAGCCCCCGGGCAGCCCCGTGGCATGTTCTCCGGCACCCACTGCCCCCCTTATCCTCTGTGCTACATACATGTGGCCATATGGGAACATGGCCACCTTGGGGCGGCTCGTGTGGGCTCACACTTTGGCTTTTCCAAATCCCTAGACACCATCCCAAAGACCAAAGCAACCAACAGCTCCCACGTTCTGCGTCAGGTCAGACCCGCTGACTCATGCGTACATGTGGTCACGCGTGAGGGTGGAGAGCACAAAGGGTTGGCCAGGGCTGTGGGTTCCAGAGCCTGAGCCGAGCTTGTGCTTTGGTCTCCTTACTGGCCGGAAGTCTTCCCCTGTGGTGCACCACACGGCGACACTGCTGGACGTGGGTAGAGTCCCCTCTCCAAAGCTGACCCAGCTCTTCGAGGAAGAGGGGGAAGGGAGACGGGAGGGTGTGGTGTTCCTGGCCCCTCAAGGGGTGCCCTGCAGGTACCCAGGTGTTTATTTGGAAGTTAATTCCTGGCAGGTCTCAGCATTATGCTCCTGGCTGAGCGGGAGCCCCTGGCCCGCGGATCTGAGCACCGTGGCTCCTGAGTGGGAAGGCCTAGGTTTTCTTAGGAAAACCACATACTGGATGTTAATTTCCTTCTCCTTGAAAAAGCAGAGGGTCAATTAGAGGCAGAGTATGATTCTATCAGAGCTACTTTCCAGGATTTATTCTGGAAGCTGCCCTCTCCCGTCCCCCTCTGGCTCGGTCAGAAGCGGGTTTGCTTCGTCAGAAGCGTGCTGTGAAGCCCCCACTAGATCATCGATCGCCTCCGTGAGGCCAAACCCTCAGCGTGCCCGCAGATGCCGCGTGCCAGCAGAGACCGGAACTTACAGCCAAATAGAAATAGAAGGAAATTAACTGATGCTTCGAAACCTGGCAGGAAATTCGAATTTAAATTCCTCTCTGGAGTGGGCCCCTTGGAGCAAATTCTGAAAACCACACTGACCCAGCTGGGTTCTCCTGTGCCCAGCTCCTTCCTGGCTCACTCCGGGTCACCTGGGTCAATGGCTCCTCCTGACTCATCCTCGGTCCCTCCTTCCTCACCTGCCCATGGGGGCGGCCCCTGCTGGACCCTGGGCCACCCCCCATGTGCTCCAGGTCCTCTCTGAGGCTGAGAAGTGATAGCCGGGGGCTGCCTCTTCTCCACCAAAGCTCTCCCTTCTACCCTTTCCCACTGACAAGGAGGGCCCCCAAACCATCTTAGGAAGTGGGGTGGCAACCAGGGACTGAGACTGGCAATATTCCATCTACAAAAAAGCCATGAGCACATGCTCAGCCCACGTGGACAGGAGCTTCTCGGAGTCACCAGTGTGGGGGCTGATTCTGGCGAGAAGGCAGCAGACCCTGGGCGGGGCTCTCCATCCCTAAAACGAGGAGCCTCGGGCCATGGCACCGAAGCGCGCCCCTCCCGCTGCACCTGCTAACCCAGCCGCGCGCCTCTGAGCGGCAGGGAGGGGCACGTGGTTCCCGAGCAGCCAGTGAGCGCCGGCCACTCCGCAGTGTGGTCGCCTCGAGACCAGCGGTAGTGTGGCAGGTGTCTTCCCACCGCACGCGTGAGGAAACATTCAGTGAGGAACTAAAGGGAAGTGTCTATCCGGGGGCCCTGGCCTGAGCACTCTGCCACATGTCACGGAGAATGGCAGGCAGACAGGGTGCATGTGGCTGGACGTCCCTCCCCCCCTTCAAGACAGCCCCAGGCAGAGCCCTGCACCCTTCGGTTCATGAAGGAACACCCCCTCCAGGGTCTAGGTCAAGAAGCAGCACCAGGGAGCACGGAACAGATATTGATGACCGACTAGAGATGGATGTCGTCGAGTCCTTGAGGCTGCCCCACAGGAGGACCCACTGTGCGCTGGAGGCCGGGTCCAAGGCAGTGTGCTTCCAGAGGCCTGTCCTCAGAGAAGCCACCAGCACTCTCTTCTGCTCAGGGGAGATCTGGAATTATTTTACTCGGTTCTGCGGAGAGGCGGAGGGGGTATGGGAATGACTTGCCATGTCATGGAAGAATGCTTTAATCAGCATCTGTTCATTTTATCCAAAGAATCGGAAAGATGTCTGAGCTTTCCTCGTTCCATTGTCCAGAAGAGAGCCCCAAATCCAACAATGTTAAGCTCAGAGAGGTGTAGAATTTTCTTCTGGGAACCAAATGCACCACCAGACAAGGGCTGCGGCTCCAACACCAGGCTGGCCCCACCCCACCCACCGTCCAGGGCCCTGAGCTGGGGTCTGATGACAACCAAAGGGGCCCGTGCACAGATTCACTGCAGGTGTCTCACGGGAAGACACAGCTGTGCTCCAGGATGTCCTCACACCACCTTCACAGAATTGTGTAGAGTCACAGCCCAGAGAAGAGACCATCGCCCCAGACTCTGCACAGACCACCCCCTGCATGTGCCACAGCCACGAACTGAGGCGCCGCGTGCAACGCTGAGACCACGGGCAATCTACGAGCACGTTTCCAACGTGCCACCACGGTGTCATTCGCTCTCTGAGGAAACGGAAGCTCCGAGAAGCCCACTTTCTTGTTGAAGGTCAGCATGGTGGCAAGTGGTGAGGGCCACCTGGAGCCCGTCTGTGTTTTTGGTCCCTACCTAGGGTGCTGCCCGTGGTCACCCTGACCGTGGCCCATCTGACACAGCCTGTCTCCATCCCTGCTGTCCTCAGAGGGTTTCCTGTGGACACTGCACAGTAGATGGCCCACAAGCTGGTTTTTAAGCAAAATGCATTCTTCCTTGTATTTTAACACAGTGAATCCATATTGAAGGGGGATTTCCAAATACCTTAGGTAGGCAAGTCTATGAAGAAGAGGACGATGTCGAGAAGTGAAACGCACCGAGGGCCTGCGGGTGGAGAGCCAACGTCTTCCCTGGCGGGCCTTGTTTGACCTTGCACCCTGCCCTACATGGCCTTTGTGAAGACTCCCAGGCACCTGTGCAGAGTCCGTTCATGACATTTCCCAGCACCCGGCCCCAGGTCAGGTGGCCTCAGCCGACTCCCCCAGCTCCACTCTTCGGTGACCTGCCCCCCGACTCCATGGCAGGCTCAGGCTGGGCGCACCCACGCTCCAGAGGGGCAGGCAGTGAAACAGGAGCGTCCCTGAGAGGGGCCCGCTGCGAACCCTCCACGTCAGCGGTTCTCAACCTGGGGGTCGCGACCCCTTTGGGGGTTGAACGACCCTTTCACAGGGGTCGCCTAAGACCATCGGAAAGCACATATTTCCGATGGTCTTAGGAACCGAGACACCGCTCCTCTATCCATCTCCAGGCGGTCTGCCCACATGCAGATGCGCCCACATACACCATGAGGAACTGTATTGAAGGATCGCGGCATTAGGAAGGTTGAGAACCACTGCTCTACATGGACAGTGTCCCATTCATGGTGACCTTTGGGTGACATGGAGAACACCTCATGTGTCATCCCTCTAGTTGTGACAAAGTTCCGAGCCAGCTTCGGCTTTGCTTGGCTCTGGTTTTAACTTACTTAGCACCACGCCCCTAGGTGAGAGAGTCCGGCTGGCACGGGTCCTGTGTGGGCCGAGCAGGAGGACAGCTGCCCACGGGCGAAGGCTCCTTCCCACAGCGCCTGCTGACACCCTTCCCGCCACAGGTGCTTTCTCCAGGATGGGTCCTCGTACACTGTGTGCCCAAGGGCATGGCAATGGGACCCTTCCTCTCCGGGTGACCCAGGAAACAAGCTCTCAGAAGAAACTCAAACCACTTGAGACATAAAACGGCCCAGACTAGTCTCAGACGGGAAATTGAAGGACAATCACATCTTATAGCGATTAACTGATCACCAAACAGTAACTCGTTACAGTTTCTAAGTAAATCAATACGAGCTTTATCACGTTCTTAAAAATTATAAAAGTTAAAGAAAGCCCATGAGCTGTGTTATGTTTTCCTTAGATCCAAGGTGGGGATGGGGTGTCTATAAATCACATTATCGGGACACTTGGGGAAACCTGAATTAAACTGAATATTAGATCTGGCAGGTCAATGTTAAGTTTGACAGGAAGGTGTCCAGTGGCCTTCCTGGGTGGGGGTGGGGTGTGTGAAGTCCAGACTCTCGGGGTAACATCACTAACGTCCCAACCAAAGACAAAGCTTTTAAACATACCCCTATGACCATTTCAACGCTGAGTCTTGTCTTTAAAAGTCTCCCCACTGCTTGCTCAGGGAGAGTGCTACATACAAATAAAATCCTACAAATTGACATGCTAGCAGAAACTTGGGAGTCTAGGGTAGAAGTCACCAAATACTGTGTTTTTAGCTCATGGGGAGCCCTGTGTCAGAAGGCCGGGTGAAAGTGGCCCCCGGCGGTTTAATTCGCGCCCTCTGCGGGGTCCCCAAGCCAGTCTGCTGCACGAGTTCCCGGGTGAGCCTGGAAGAACAGTGATGGAACGCTGGCCCTGAAAAATGGGGACGCGGGCATCGGGGTTCAGGGCTAAACCTCCTGGATTCCTGCGTGCCACCGAGCGAGAGTAGGGGCCGAGCCCTCCTCCCCTGGCCAGTGTGTCTCCATCAGGTGCCACCAGTCTACAGCCTGGGGACCTGGGACTGTGTCTAATTTACTCCTCACTCTGGACCTGGCAGTCTGGTCACACAGAAGGTAACCTGTTCCTGGAATCAAGGTGACCCCATGTGAATGTCACCCCCCCAGCCCCACCGCCACCACTCAATCTGAGCCTGTTTCTTCTGTTTTTTCCTGCTGCTTCCTGCCTCACCCTTCCTTCCCCCACCTTACCTTTCTGTCTCTGGTTATACTCTGGGAGAGCTACAGTGTTTGTGTCTAGGAGACTTAAAGGCTTTCCTGGCTGAGAAACTGGGAAGGACAGTGACCCTTCTGGTCTCCGAGCTGCTTTGCGTGTTTCTGGGTTACAGACACTGGACTGTGTGGGGTTGGAGGTGGAAGTGTAGAGCCCCGGTCTTTCTCGGGCACCCGCGCCCTCAGGACATCCACACCGGCCACCGTGCTGGGCCCTGCATACTCAAATTCTCACCACTTTCTGACACTTCTCCTTTGGGAGGGACTCACTGTGCCCTCTGGTTTTTGCATCGATCCCCCCCCCCACCACCACCAATAATGGCATCAAATGCTTTCTGTTCGAAGGCGGAGGCTCCATTGAAGCTCATCCTTCCGGCTCATCTGGAAACCCTGCCTAGTGAGGGAAGCGGCTCCGGGTAGGACATCTCTATTACATGCTCTCGGCTTTTTTAAGATTAAAAAAGAAGAAGAAGAAACTTTTCTTCCTCTGAATGCAAATCTGCCCGGAACACTGTGCCCAGCCTACTACAACTAATTAATCTGCTGCCGCTGATGAAATGTTACCTCCGCAGCTCATGTTCCTTGTATACAATTATTGTAACGGTGGTGAATAAATCAATATTCCCAATCCAACTGTAAAAAACAATCAAGAAAAGCAGTGCTTCTCAGGGAAAAAAAAAAAAAAGCAAAAAACCACCACATAATATTTATTAACTCTGCCTCAATTCACCGCCGAAGCAAACAGCACCCGGGCATTTTCTGCAAGTGTGATAAGCAGCCTCAGATACATGATGAAGGTGGCGTGTGTCGATAATCTCACCGTTTTACACTGCAGAGTAATTGAAGGATTTAATGAGAAACAAACCAATAAAAATAAATAGACCATGTTAGAGGAGGAGAAACTGATCTGAGATGGAAGTTGCTCCGTTGTGAGTTTTGTGGGTTTTTCTTTTTTTTTTTGCATGGTTTGACCAAGGGAAAAAATGGTATCAGGACAACTGGGTCTTACCACTTTTCCAAAGAAAAAAGAATAATGTTTTGTTTCTCCAGGTGAACATCGTGACATTGGTAACTATTAGTTGTTAGATACAACCGACTGTAGTCCTGTGTCCTCCTGAGATGTCCAGTGGGGACAGTTCCACCCTGTGCTAGGTGGCCGGGAGCTGCCAGTCCCACCAGTGGGTTCCAGACCACAGCGAACCTGCCCCAGGGCAGCTGCCACCTGGGCACTTGTTAGAAAGCACTGCCCAGCCCATGTGCCCTTTGCTGCATCTAAGACATGGAAGCCCCCACTGAAGGTAAAGTGGGTGCCCCACAGATGCCACCTGGGCAACCACTGCTGGGCAAACACAACGAGTCTGACCCTGTGCCCACTCACCTCGGTGCTTGGGGATTCAGAGATGAATAAGGCACGGCACAGTCTATGCCCAAATCGCTCATGGGCAAGATTGGGGGTAAGAAAATGCCTCCTATGGGCCATTGAGCTTGGTCCCCTAATTCGTGGGGCAGAAGGGCCTGGAAATGCTGCTGGGAGGAGGGGAAACCTGGGCAGAGTAGGGAAGAGCATGCCAGTCAAGCGCATGGTACAGGCTCAGCCGGGAAGGGCCTGTAGGAGAGGCGGTGGGTGGCACTGTGGGCAAAGGGTCGCAGATCTGCAAAGGCACAGAAGTGTCATGAGCCATCTCCGGGACCAGGTGGCATGTGTGCAGGGAGCCCTTGTCCAGCCCCCTCGGCCTGCCTGGCAAAGGCCACTCAGCACTGTACCCACTTCCAGGCCAGAGCTGTCCCTTGCCCACCCTGCAGTAAAGGGCTTGGGGGATAGGGCCACTCTTTAACCTCTCCAGGGACATGTCTTTGTCGTCCACCACACATTTATGTTTAGAAAAATTTGCAAACCTTGACTCTTTATTTCTTAAATTCAAATCAGGGGGTCCGGGCTTCAGGATGGTGCCTTTAAGAGAACCTGTTTTGAGCTCCTCTGCGTGCTCGCCCTCCCCGTAGGCACAGTTGAAACTATTGTAACAGTTGCCGTGGTGTGGGAGCCCTGGGAGCAGGGGAGACGCAGGGTTCCCGGAGCCCAGAGGTCCTTTTCCGCCCGTGCCGACGCCGAGCAGCGGGCGGCCGCTTGCCCTCTGACCGCAGCTGGCAGAGCGCCCTCGAACAGTACCGCTGGGCTGGCCGTGTTATTTCTCAACCAAGGTGAAGTGAGCTCTTGTTAGGCCCGGAAGCCACAAACTAGGGAGCTGGTTACTTATCTGTATCACTTCCATGGGCTGAGAAGGCAAGGTCTCATTTCCTCAGCCTTGGGGGGAGATGCAAAGAGAGTCCCTTGGTACTGACCCGGCCCAGATCGACCAAGGAGAAGATTCCAGAAAGATCGGCTCCTTGTCTTGCCTTACCGCTTTGTCATTCTCTGAGGCATCCGTCCTGGGACCCGGCAGGGCCTGGAAAGGACTGGTCACGTGCAGCTCTGGAGAAGGGATACAGCGGGTCATGTCCAGTGTGGCACAGGTGCCCAGAGTGTGGCAGCAGCAGGAGGACTGTCCAGGGCGGGTGCAATCCCGGGGAGCCTCAGGAAGGTGCTTTCCGGGAAACTCATGCCCTGCCCCTCCCCAGGGTCCACAGCACAGCAGCAAGGAGGCAGGGTAGTGGGCTGCTGATAAGGGGGTCTCTTCCCTCAGACTCCTCCACCAGTGCAGCTCCTGCTGGGGCTCCGTGTCCGGCTCCCGTCCCCACTGCACACCACGCCACACGACAGATCGGGCCGAGACAGATGCGTATGGACTGTGGCCTCAGTGGTGAGTGACCGAGAGGCCCCCAGGGAGTCCCGCCTCGGGAGTGAGCCTGCAGAGGTGACGGTGTGTCCCTGTCTCAGGATCCACACTGGCATCTGACAGCAGCTCAGCACCTTCCGCGGGTCACCAGCAGCCAGCTGAAGGTGGCCAGAAGTTAGAGCTCTTATTACAGGAGGCAAAGTCAGCGAGGGTGAAGGGCATCCCCATCCTTGGGGACTGTGGTGGGGACAGACCCTGGGCCACAAGCCTGCCGTTTTTCAGGAACCCCTGAAGCAAGTGAAACTTCTGTAGATGAGGCGCAGAGGGCAGTTACTTTCTACTTCTTGAAGCCCAGGGGCCCTTGGGGAGATGATGTTCAGAATGTGCATGTGTCTCTGGGGGGCAGTGGGCAGCCGAAACTGAGGCGGGAGGGGAGGTGGCTTCTCCCAGACACGCCTCCTCCCAGCAGCAGGCTGGTCAGCCGTGGGGACGAGGCGGGGCTGCAGGAGCTGGCCGGACACCCACTGGGAGACAGGCTCCGGGGGGTAGGGAGGCCGGTGCCGCCATCGGTGTGTTGGTGGCAGTACCTCCTCTCTGAGCTCATGGCCTTTCTGTCATGGTCATTCCACAGTGCCAGATACAGGCCAGTGGATGTCACCGTGGAAGAAGTAACCAAGGACAAGGAAAGCCAGCTCCTTCTCCAGGCTCCTTAGTGCCCTGACGCCCTCTCGGAGCAACCGCAGCCACCACTGACTTTTGACCTTGTCCTGCGGTCAGATGAGTCCATCAAGGTGAGAACATTGAGAAACTTGAGCAGACGTGTGTCAAAATCCCTCCGGAAAAATGGAAGTCATTACACTACACCCCTGAGTACGTTCATGATCATTGATACTATTATACAGGATCAATCGGGGGTAAATTTTATGGGTAGGAAAATTGTTATTACTGTAGTCAAAAAGTTCTACGTTTCTCCATTGCGCCAGGATTGAATTTCCCATTTAATTATATGCTCACCATTGTTCTTATCCCCATGTTTCAACATCAGCCCAGCAATATGTCACATTTGCCAGTGTGACTCATTTAGAAAGGAGCCACCAGCCCCTCACCCGCGTGGCCGGTCTGTTAATGACGTGGTTATAGCTCTCTCACGTGCTGGGCCTCAATAATAGAATTTAAGTGAAAGTAATTTCCAAGTGCAATCATAGTTTACATATTAGTTATTGTATAAAGAAAAAAATGAGGGCCTACGGTAGGTTCCATGCAATTAACATCGAGGCCCTCGTGTGGGCCTCCTGGGAAGTGGATCGGCTCGGCCGGTGATTTCTCAGGCTGCGCCGGGAAGGGGAAGGTTTGACTGCATGTCTCAGCTGCAGAGCTCAATGCAGAGGAGTGTGCCTGAGCGAGGGGCCCGGGAGGAGTGCAGGGCTGGACGGGGCAGGCCCGTGGCCGGCGGGCGGAGGGGCTCCACAAGGATGGAGGCATCCAGGTGGGCGGACAGGTACCACAGAGCCACAGCCGGGAGGGGCATGCGCTCACAGACACATCTCGCACAGGAACGCCCAAGCGTGCACACCTGTGCACACACAATGACAATTAGCAGACCGGTGGCCACCTTTTGGGTTCTACTGGTACAGCGTGGAGGGAAACCCGATTGCAACAGGACAGGGAGGGGACGGAGATGACTAGTAGAGGAGGCAGGAAGATGCACGGTTATTTGGGGGGGGGGGAGTTAGGGAGAGATTTAATGAGATGATTCCTGCATCAGATCAGGAGGACGGCTGGATGGTGACCAGGGTCCAGTCCTTGAACCACAGGTATCTCTGACCTTCAGCCGTCAGAAGAATGGGAAGGAATAGACGGGGCCAAGAGAACACCCAAGAAAGATGCAGCCAGATGCAGGGACGATGTGGATCATACAGGACAGGCGGACAAAGAGACAGAGCCTCCCTCCGGTTCACTTGATTGGGTGATGGCGTTGAAATAAGAAGATGGGGCAAATGAAAGGGGGTGAGGGGAAAGGCAGAGGAGCTGCACGACCAAAGCAACCATCTCATTCAAACTGCCCCTACATCTGCGATGAGAAGGTCTATATAGGTTCAAGTTCAGTGATTGTCCTAAGGTCTCAGAGCAGAAAACAGTGACCTACACCCACATGATCTAATCTGGTCGTTTACAGATGGTCTTCAGGAAAGTGGATATTACCTTCACTTTAGAATTAATAAGAAAAATCCGAGTGTATGTCACCATAAGCTGACTCCTTATGTCCTTGACTTATGGGTAATTATCAGGTTTCCTTGGTCGCATGTGACGAAGGCTATAAATCCCCAAAGGGACTTTCTGGCTCATGTTACTGGTAAGAAGAGGGGTGCTGTTGAACCTGGGGGCAGCTGGAGTCAGAGACCCCTGCACCACCTCTTAGCACCTCCGCTTTCTCTTTGTTCCGCTACCTTCTTCCCTCAAGTTGTTGGGGTGAGGCTCAGGGGCAACTTCATGACCACCAGAAGGAGAGACCTCTCATATGTAGGCCATTAGGAAAGCTGTAGGGAGTTCTCAGCTTGGACCATGGGCCCATTCATTCATTCAAACAGGAAGTTTGAATTCAGCCACTTGTGCCAACAAATACAGATCGAGCACCCCAAACACAGCAGACACCATTCCGGGGGTAGAGACATGGGCGTGAACACGACAGAGAAGGTCTCTATCTGGAGGAGCTTCCAGGCCAATGGGAGGTCACCAATTAAAAACAACAGCAACAAACCAACCACAGGCATCTAAGGGTTTACAACTAGACTTGCCGCAGTGGTCTTGGAAGGAGATGGCGGTTCCATCTTCAAAGCAAAACCCTACAATGTGCGAGGGAGATTGGAGGATGGAGGGAGGAGACAGGGGAGCACGACCCCAAACGATGGGATTTGGTATTAGAACTGAAAGAAAGAAGGGCGCTGGACAGACAAAACAGAAATGCAGAATTATATAACACTTTTGTTTAAATAATTTTTATGATAATGTGAATATGTAAGAAATTAAGAAGGCTTTGTCCCTTTAAATTATTATAGTTTGAAGTATTCTTCCACACCAAAGACGCTTGCAAATATTTGAAAAAGTTCTCTAAGGAGAGCCTGGTCTGTGGCAGCCACCTCATCCCAGGTGTTCACAGGGAGCTTCCCAGGCCTCACCCTCCAGGGGTTACAGACTCTTTCATTTACTCTCACAGCCCAAGTGCTTGGCACAGTGCTGGGCACACACAATCTACTCAATATTCACTAAATCAGATGCTTATTTTCACTGGTTATAATTTACTATAATCAGCCACATTAAACCACAATAAATTAAGGTTATCTATGAAAAAGTCTTGATAGTGGCTGCTGAGCTTCTGTTCATCCAAAGATCTTTCTCTTAAGAACAAATAACAACACTCCAATTTGAAGGCCCGTCTAATTCTTGGAAACAATGTGTCTCGAGGGTCCTCACAAAAATGCGTGTAACACACCACACTGAAAAGGCCCCCTGCTGAAATGACAGCACAAACCCGATGGTGTGTCCCCAGACATCTCTTCTCAGGTTGCCACGCACCCTTATTGCAGTTCAACCTATGGTGTCCCTTATGTTCCTTATCGTGACCCTTGATTGTAGCTGTGACCTTTGTGGTCAAAGCTGGACCCCGCCATGGAGCAGCAGCTCAACCCGAATTAGCCTCCAGTGTTCAGAACTAATGCGAGCAGTGATCCCACAGACTGTCAGCTGCCAGGGGTCCTGGATGTAGGAAGGTGCAGTTAGAGAAGCGATGTAGGTCACCACCACTGAGATAGCTCAAATCCATCCTTTCAAGCCTAATGTATTGTCCAGCCTGTTTGTACGGAAGAGTTCCTCTCCTTCTGTCATACTGTTAAATCTCAGATACTAGCCAATTCTAAGGCAGAGCCATGAAGTCCACTGCATCACAGGGAACAGGGCAAGGTCATTAGGCATAAAACAGATGTACACAGTGGATCACAACCAAAAGGATATAGGGCAAAAACGCATGGATCTGGGAGCCAACGCGGGCAGACGTCCCTGGCTTTGAGGAACGCTCTCACGCCTGGCAGTGGTGAGCTCAGATCCCTGTACAGCGGATTTGGCTGATGGCGACACCAGAGAGAGGGAGCGTCAGGAAGCATTTTAGCCCAACAATAACAACAAGAGGGATGATATGTGCTGGCCATCAAATGATAGTCTGCTTTTATCACCAGAAAACAGCCTTATCTCCAGGTTGCATTTCAAAGACCTCCACTTCTAAGTATAATTTTGATATGGAGCTCCAGATCCTTGAGTGTTAAGGTTCTCAGTCTCCACATGGACTCTGAGTTTAATGGTGTTGGTTTGTTAGTAAACATTCAGTTCTTTTTTCCCTAAAGAAACACTTCCCTGAAAGCAGAGGTAGACATTTCTCCACTGCGGGTCCCGTGGGCAGGAGTGTGTTCATCTCTTTGAGGCTCTTCTTTCCTCCATTGGGGCCATTCCTAGCTGACTTGTTCTGGCATGACACCCTGGCCCACCCTCTCAGGGACCCCTGGAGAAAATGCCTCTAGAGTTAGAGTCAAAGGTGGTAAAGAAAACCAACAAGAGAATAGGACTTCGTGGTCAAGGGTGACTTTCCTTTGACTGGAGGGTAGTGATCAAGCCAGTCCCTTGGTTGGGACTCTGTAGAACAGGTGGGGCCCTCAAAGAGACCACACCCTTCTATAGATAAAACTCCTTTCAGTCCAGAGTCTCTGATGATGACACACTGGCTGGAAGGCCAGTCTTATGAGGTCAGACGGATTTTGTGATCTGCAATGAGGTCACGCTGTCCACACCTGCCTTTCTACCACATTGGCTCAGACTTCTACCCCTTACCTTTTCATGAGCCTCATCTCATTTGATCTGAATTTCATGTTCAAGAAAGAAGATGACCAGGCAGATTGCTTGATGCCCACCCAAGCTATAATACCAACTCTTTCTCAACAAGCTGTGTATGAACGCAAGTCCCTGTCACTTCTGTCCTCCATTTCACAATCTGTAGACCTGTGCTCTCACTCCAAGGTCCTCCACCTTCGGGTTCAGTTTGTCCAGGGTCATTGGTCACCTCGGTGAATGGCTCACAGCTCCACATGGTTGACTTGGTTGATAGTTACATTAGAAATATGCAATTTTTCAAAACAGTCCTTAGAAGTTCCATTTACCTGTTATATGATCCGACTTCAGCTTATTATCTTCATTTCCATGTATTTGAATATATATTTTTATTTTTTTAAATTAGAGATTTGTGGGCATATTCATTCTATGATATTTTGAGAGACAGTCATGTTGTCAGTGTTGAAAATAAATGTTGCAGTATTATTCTAGGTGACTCAAGGAGTGGAACTCTCTTTGAGTGAATCTGGGCTTAATCATTTCTCATGGCTAGTATTGACTGTCTTAGCCATAATTAATTCCACTAACATGAAGTCTCCATATTTTTTCTTGCTGAACCAGCAACTTTACAATTTTCAATTAATTTAAGGCACACAATGTATACATATTTATTTTCTTTATGTAATTAAAAGATGACAAGGATGTGCAACTTTTAAGATAATTTTAGCAGTTATTAAATCTTTATCTAACGAGTGAATATCCTAAACCCGCCCATCAAACTATCACAGTTTAGGATTTGCCGTATCTCTGAGATTTTCATTATATTACAAATAAGATAATTATCCTGATAAGATTCCAGAAAATCAAAGCCATGTCCCTCAAATGACAAAATCCTCTGGCCTAAGCATCGCCAAGGTGGTACGGAAAAAATCATGCTCAGCATCTTGAGAATGTGGCCGGCTATCAATCATCTAACATAGCACATCTGACAGATGCTGAGGGAGGCCCCTGAAGCCAGTCATTGGCTCCCAGTGACAAGCCTATTTTGCATATTGCATTCCTGCTCATTCCCTGAACCTCCATGGTGATTCATACAATGAGGTTTGATCTCAGAGGAGATACAGGAAGGGAGGTGTGAAGCAGAGAACTGAAGGACTGACATGACCCAACATGAAATGTGGGCATCCAGCTACATCAGAAGCAGGGACCCTCCAACCCCTACTGGGTGTAGATGCCTTTCTGCTTACCTTCTTTATGATATAAACTGGAGGAAAAGCAAAAGTTATCAATTCTAAGTGAAAACTTGAAAAATCTTAGGAGGAAAAGACACTCCTACCCTCTGTCTGGGCTGTTCAACTGACACCAAACCTAGAGACATGCAAGATCGAGAAACAGAGATAGAGCGTAACACTTTAGTCAGGGACAGCAGACCCAGGCTGGAAGAGAAATCAGTGAGGCCTAGCACCCTGTCCAGCTTAAAACTTCTTAGAGAGGAGTAAGGACATTCCTTTCCCCACATCCCACAGGACAGATGTCAGGCAGGAAATGAGCTGGGCCTGAAAACCTCAGACACAATCCCCCAGAAACTATATTCATCTTTATAATCGGAATCACAAGATAACGCTACATTCTGAGCCCAATTATCTCCCAGAAGAATCCTGATCCTCAGGTCAATACAACTGTGAGCCACAAAGAGCAGGATCCAGCTTCTGCCCTCTTACGGGGAATCTGCACATGAGCACTGAGCTCAAGTCTCCCAAGCTCAGCCCTTGACTAAAACTGACGCTAGCATTTCCCATTTGGGGGGTGGTTAATGTGTTAAGTCTCCAATGTGGCTTGCCAGAAAGAGTCTCCCAAAGTGTATACGCACAGTTTCATGACAGTGTATCTTAGAGTTTCTTTCACTCATAACTGCAAGTCAACAACAGTGACAATACTGCATAAATAAAGAGATTATAAAAAAGAAGAATTGGGAGTTTCCAATTCAAAATGGTGGCATGTGCATTTTTCTCCTTCCTGAGAAGGAATTAATTTTTTTTAAATTAATGCTCAGAGTAAAAAGGCATATAGAGAGACCATCAGCAAATAAGAGGTTTCAACAGATTTCTGGAAATCAAAAAGTGGATGAGGAAGTGGTGGCTGGAAAAGCAGGAAAAAGCCAAAGTTCAGGAAGCACAGAGTGAGTAAATCAGCCACAAAGGGACCAATGTATCAGCAGAGCTATAAGAGGCTTAGAGACAACACAGACAGTAGAAGGCATGGATAACCCTTGAGCCTGAAAAACAAAGGGTGAATTTCAGACAAGCACCTAAGAACAGAATATCATGCAGCCAGGCATTTATCTACTAAAACTTGAGAATGTGTCTCTAAAGAATGAAAATGAACAATGTGGTAAGAACCAGGCAATTGTGCAGGTATTAGTGAACCTAGATATGCCCTTACAATTTGTCATGGGTTCTTCCAGTCAATAACTGACCTCTCACCCAATTAATATAAAGCAAGCTTGCCAGGCAACAAATAATGAGCTACTGGTCAATTTTGCTACGTTCTGTTCTAAAATATGATGATATAATCCAGAATTGCCAGACATATAATTCTTCAGTTTAATATAGTAAACACAACCACCAGAGAAAATTCTGTAATACAATACAAAGACTAAAAACCAAGAGAAGTGGAAACCACGATTCCAAAAAAAGCATACTTATTTCCAGTAAAAATAAGAGAAATTATATAGAGACATTAATCAAAATTCCCAGAGAAATAGAAGATCTTGCAGCCACATAGCAAGGATGGGGTAGGATGAAAAAACTAAACAAAGAACAAGAAGGATTTCTAGAAAGTTAAAATTAATATATTTACTGATATTTTTAAGGCAATAGATTGAAATGTAAAATTGAGATATTTTTCAAGAAAAATAATTTGGCAAAGAAAATAAAAATAAAGCAAGAAAAGGAATGATATAAAATTAGTTCAAAAGAGATCCAGAGACATGGAAGTAAGCACCAGACTAACAAACCTCAGAGGGATGGGGGTGGGAGGGGTGGGAAGAGATAAACCAAAGAACTTATATGCATGTATGTGCAATCAATGGACACAGATATTAGATTGGGGAAAGCAGAAGGGGGGTAGGAGCAGGAAAGAGGGAAGTCAGTGGGGAAAGGGGGGGGGGGCATCTGTAATACTTCCAACAATAAAACTAAATAAAATAAATAATAAAAACCAAGATGTAGCCAAAAAATAATAAATTAAATTAAATTAGTCCAATTTCCAACTAATAAGATTTGCAGGAAGAAAGAACAGACAAAACAGGAAAGAAATACAAAAATCAAGGACAATTCTCCAAAACTGAAGAAAACATCTTAAGATTGAAAGTGTCACAACCACAATCATGTTTATAAGATACAAAAATTATCATCATGAAATCAGAACACATAAAAGAAAAATATCAACTGCTATAAAATAATAAAGTTTACTGCAAAGGCAAAGGAATCAGAAGAACACCAGACTTCTCAATGGCAACAATGCTTGCTGGAAGTTAATGGAACAATGCCTTCAAAGATCGGAAGTTCTATTTTCAACCTTCAGTGCTATACCCAGTCAAACTATCATTCAAATATAAAGGCAGAATAAGGACTTTTTGAGACACATAATAATATGAAAGTCTAATTCCAATAAGAAAGACCAGAAATCAATAGATCAACCCAGGAGAGCAAAAAGTGTAATTCGAACATGACATCTGCACAATGGGTTGAGAAATCAAGCAGTACAGATTAGAAGTTCAAGCATTTCAGGCTTTCGGAGGTCTCCATGAAAAAACAAACAACAGACAGACAAAAACTGTAGGTAAGATTATGTATGAGAGCTTGAATAAAAGTTGAGAGTCTGTCAAAGATAATGGAGGAGACTCGATTTTAACTTAGCGTCAGTAACATTTCACACAGCAATCATGCCCACTTGAGTATTTGGGAAAGGGATATAATTTTAGCAGAGCACTTATTTCTGCAGTGAATACTGTTTCCAGAATCGTAGCAATATAAATGGTGTTCATTGGTTTTGAAATCAACTTTAAGTTAAAATTCACTGAAAACTAACTGAATCCATATTAGGATACAAAGCTATAACCTTGATAATGTAAAGGAAAAGGAGAGCTGACAAAATTGAGACGTGGGAGAAAAGAGAGGAAGTGGAAGGGATGAGTGGGTACTCAAGAAATATGTTCAATGGGAAAAACATGGATTATGCCGTTTGGGTTTTCAAAAACTACCAGTTGATGAACTTAAAATTGTAAATTAATCAAATTGGAAGGAGAAGAGAAGTGGGAGAAAATTTAACTAGCTCTGGCCAGTGTGGTTCAGTGGTTAGAACATCAGCCCACCCACCGAAAGGGCACAGGTGTAATTCCCAGTCAAGAGCACGTACCTGGGTTATAGGTTTGATCCCGGTCACGGCGCATGCAGGAGACAACCATCTGATGTCTCTCTCTCACATCAGTGTTTCTCTCTCTCTCTTTCTCTCTCTCTCTCCCCTGACCTTCTACTCTCTCTAAAAATCAATGGAAAAAAATATCCTTGGGTGAGGATAACCAAAAAAATAAATAAATTTAACTAAACTATCTTCTTTCATAGCAATCATCTTATAAGTAACATTGAAAGTTGATAAATCAAGAAAGAAAAATAAATCTATGCAGCTCATAGATTTGCAGCAAAAAAAAAAAACAAACAAACTTTAAAACAAATTAAGAGCGCTTGCTCACAAAATATTGACCTGGGGGTAAACGGAACGTAGCAGGAGAATTTTTGTTCACTCTGAACCTTTCTGGACTGTTTGATTTTTATTCCCTGTTATATTAGTGATATTTTTTGCAAGCAGAGTTTAGAAGTTTTTTGTTGTTTGTTTACAAAAGGAGTGTTGTAATATATAAAAGCAAATAAGCTCTAGTCTAAAAGTTCCCATTTTAATGATGTATCCACCCTGAACTTTGAATAACTGGCTACACGCATTCTCTTCCCACAAAGTGCTTGGGTCTTTTCTTCATATTTTTCTTTAAAAGAGAAGGATGACTCATAGCAGTGCTCCTGGACGAGAATCAACTAAAGTGATATAAAGAATGGATAGGTCCACCCCACCCCCACACCGTGTGAGTCAGACTCTCTGGGACCAGGACCAGGAAATCTCATTTTAACCATCCTCCCGAATGGTTGCCATCGACCTACAGCACCCTAACCAAGCTGGGTACGGGCAGGATGGGCTGGGCTAACAAACGGAACCCAAATGCATTATGGTTCAAACACAACAGACATTGTGTCTCACCCACATACCAGTGGGCAGCGGATGTTCCCACGGGGCTGGCATCCCTCCCCCGATGGTGATTGAAATAGGACCCCTCTGAGGTGCTCTCCACACACCGGCACGATAGGCAGAAACCACAGGAGTATTCACCAGGACCCACTCACCCGTGGGTATTTTAGAAACAGCACTTTAGAAAAGATTAAAATGAGACACACTTACTTTGTGCGTTCCTCTATTTCAAATGGGTTGGATGGAAAGCAAAATAGAAAAATGGGAAATGTTTTTTTGATATTTAGTGTCAAGTTGACAACCTACAAATCTTTCACATTTATCATTCAGTGCCATTCAACTTAGTGACTTTTAGGGTAAATATTTTTACTAGTCCTTAGGGTGAATTCTCTAGGATATTTTCCAAATATCAGTTCAAGCTTTCTTAAAGTTAATCTACCACAAGGGATTTTTTTTTAAAAAAAACTGTATTTCTACCTGTAGCTGGTCTAAGGACAAATTCTTTTCTAAATTCCAAACACACAGAGAGGCATACACAGACAATGTATCATTTTCTTCATTAATTTTACCAAAAAAAAAGAAAAAAAATTGAAAATGGCCCTAGAGCATACAGCATTGTGTAAAAGGACCTACACAATGATTAAATATTTATGAATCAAAGATAGCAAAGAGGTGGCAAGTGTCTTTTTTTTTTTTTTTTTATCCTCACCCGAGGACATTTTTTGCATTTATCTTCAGATGGAGCAGGAGGGAGAAAGGGAGGGAGGAAGAGAGAGAGAAACATCAATGTGAGAGAGACACATCAAGTGGCTGCCACCCACATGACCCCAACCGGGGCCGGAGACAAACTGCAACCGAAGTGCGTGCCCTTAGCGGGAACCCAACCTGGGATTCTCTGGTCTGCGGGCCGACACTCTAACCACTGAGCCAAACCGGCCAGGGCGCAAGTGTCTTTTTAAAGCTAGAACCAGTGTGGAAAAAATGGATGGCATCTAAGTGCACATTCAAACAAGTGTTTACCTATTTTTTTCTTTATAAAAATGTGTCCTCTTCTGAAAAGGTACTCTATAGTTGAGAAATGGAGAGTTGATGAGGAGGAAGATGGAAAGTTGACATGAGGATTTTACACAGTGTATTTAAATGTATTCTTCTTGGACAGCGACCACCGCTGCAAGGCAAGCTGCTGGAGACCACCGTGGGACCCTCAAGGCTGGAAGTCCTAACTCCCAGAGACAATGATATCTGGGAGGTGCTTAGACCATAGAGGTGGGGCCCTCATGCGTGGGATTAGTGCTTAAAAAAAAAAAAAAAAAACAACCCACAGAGCTCCCTGGCCTTTGTGAGGACACAGAGAGAAGGTGCCACCTATGAACCCGAAAAAGGGTCCTCATCAGAACCCAACCACGCTGGGCCCTTGATCTTCCACTTCTCAGCCTCCAGAACTGGGAGGAACAAGCACCTGTTTTTATAAGCTCCCAGCCTGTGACGTTTTGTTATAGCAGTTCGAACAGACTGACATATTAATTACAATGTCAATGGCTCCATGGGGCTGTTGAGGATGTTTAGGAGATGCGAGACTTACACCCCATCTAGGTCACAGTGAAATATCCACA
The DNA here is from genome assembly GCA_030848825.1 of Tadarida brasiliensis. Lineage (NCBI taxonomy): Eukaryota > Metazoa > Chordata > Mammalia > Chiroptera > Molossidae > Tadarida > Tadarida brasiliensis. The sequence continues at coordinate 5,766,781 of CM061271.1, forward strand.
GCAGGTATCGATGGCACTCTACGCGGAAGACAACGCCTAAGGCGACTGGAAGGGAATTGAATTGGCCGACAGGCAAGTCTAGTCCAAGTCCTGCCTCGGGTCTGACTCACCAGCTCTGGCGCTTCTTGTTACACTGCAATCCTATCAGCTCTAAACTGAAAACTGACCCCAGAGGGAGAGTTGTTTTAAGGATAAAAGAAGGACATGGATTAATCAACCAGCTCTATGCAAATGTGACTAATTACAGAGGGAGGCTTCCGGGGGCACACACTGGAAGGCCTTTGTGAACGCTGCCTCGTGTGCGCTTCCCGGTGGTCGCCAGCCTTCGTTCCGTATTGATTTCTGTGCTCACGTTCAGCCTGGACGTAGATCCGGGGAGAAGCGTTAAGGTTTCACATACATTTAATCATCCTGAGTGGCAGATGGGAGGGGTTTCTGTCCGGACGTAGTTAATGTCAAGTATAGAGCCCCGACTTACACTTAAGCAAAGATGTAGACTTGTTAGGCTCCCTCCCTGAGAAATCCGAGAAGGAACAGCTCACACCCTCTGCTTTTTGTCCATCTCTTGGAACCAACTGTTTTCCGTGTGGGACTATCCTCATACGTGTCCCTGCTGCTGCAGGCTTCACGTCCCCTCAGGCTACATCCCAAAGAAAAGGGAGGGACCTGTCCTGCCATGACCTTCCTCCAGCCTCACGGACCTCTCACCCAGAGGAAAGAGGGACCCAGCCCAGCAAACCCGTACCTGTCTCCATGGAGGTGGCGTAATGTGATTGGCCAGCCCAAGGACATGGGATAAACTGATTGGCCAGCTCAAAGAACATGGGGTAATCTAATTGGCCAGCCTATTGGAGAGAAGGTGGGTCATCGGCTTTAAAGCCTCTCCAAAACCACAAGGCATTGGAGAAAACCTTTCAAGTGTCCCCTGTAGGTCTGTCTGCCTTCCATGATTTCAGTTTCACCGTTGTGATCAAGAACCAGCTGGACACCTAAGGTTCTCGGCCCAGTGAAGTCCTGTCATTTAGCTTACGTTCAGACAGACAGGATGTGGAGAATGCAGGTACTCCTGGAAAAAGTCCATGTCTGGTTGAGTTTAACAAAATCCCAGAGAAGGGACTTTTGGTCACCTCCAATCTGCTGCAGAGGGACCTTTGATCAGACACATTGTCCGAAGACACAGGCCACTCTGCTGGGCCTCCGCCTCTCACCCCTGCTCTGACACCGCCTCGGCTCAGCTTCCCTGCGGGCCACGCCACACACCCTCAGGGGCACAGCTCCCCCTTCACACGTGGCCACCGAAGGGTCTCCTTAGTTTCCTGCTCCAGCCACATTAGTCCCACCACATGCCCTTCTGTGGTCTGGAGAATCGGGGGTGAAATTCTCCAGGTGAAACCTAAGAGTTCCAAAGCGAGCCCATACGGGGTGACAGGGTGAGTCCTGACCCAGCGACCTTTCCTTCCTAAAATGAGAGCAGGGATGCCGAGCCTCATCTCAGCGGCTTGTGGTGGAGGAATCGCCCTGTGGTCTCTCCCTCCTGTGGGCACCCTGCCTGGTCACTCCCCCCGCGGAGATATTATAACCCTGCATTCCACCAAGTCCTTCTGACCAGTGAGCTCCCTCCAGGCTGAGGAGACACTATAAAACCCCATGTATTTTTTTACTTCTCTATTTCAGGGGAGAAAAATGATCTTTTATCCCACCAATAATAAAATAAGTATCTGAATTAAATTTTAATGTCTTTTTGTGTGTTCATCCTTACCAACAAATAACATAGGCAACTGCGTCATGTTTGATTTTTTCACCCAAAATGTGGAAGTCTAAGGCCTGTGTGAAATAAGAGTTCATTTGCAGACAAGTCTCGTTTCTACTTATCAGAAGCACAAGGGAAGTTCACCGAGTCTAAGAATCTTATCCAGGAGTATCGATTTAGTCCAAGCACAGGCTACTTACAAAGTGCATGGTGCCACTGGGGGGTTTTCCTCGCCCCCCAAACCTGCTCCTCGGGAAAGGGACAGAGCTGTCTGGGGGCTCTGGAAGCGGAGACCCCACCTCTCAGGGAGAGCACAGGTTGGCTCAGCACCAGGGTGTCAGAGAGGCTGCCCAAGGTGGGCAGGGATGGCTGAGTGTTCCCCGTGGTCAAGTGGCATCTTGTAATTCCATTAGGGTGTTAGATTCAGATGCAGAATTAGCTATTGCCTACGCAGAATTATGTTAAACACGGGCCAGACTGAAAATCAATATTCTGCTTAAGTAACTGGCCCTGCAGTAATTTAATGAAGCTAAATTGCATTACACCAAGGCTAGGTGGAGGGGGGCCCTGCTGTCCCAACCCCTCCATTATACGGGGCTGTGCCGCCGTGCGCCTCAAGACGAATGAAACGCACACCTACTCATTTTTCCCCTGAAGTTGGAGCTGCGCTTTTGACGCCGTCTTACTTATTTGCTTTTTAAATTTAAAACTTGAGTAAATAAATTGCAGCCCCATAATTAGGAAAGAACTAGACAGCCATAATAAGAGAGAGGGAGCCCGTGGAAGAGCGGGAACATGCCTTCTTCAATCCACGGGAAAAGAACTGTGGGGAGGGAGTGGGTGGGAGAAGGGGGAGTTGTTAGCTTTAACATGAATATTAAAATTACATTCTAAAGGCTTTACGTTAACAAAGTAACTTCCAGTTGGAATAAAGATCGTGGAGCAATTATAGAGATAATTTTTCATTAAAATGTTACATATAAATATATGGAAAATAGAAGTGTTGAAGGCATATTTTCAATATATTGGTTGTTCGTGTATTTTATATTATGCTTTGTACTTGCTTTGCTTCTTACCTTTGATCTTGGTGTGTGTGTGTGTGTGTGTGTGTGTGTGCACGCGCTCACACCTCTGACAACTCTAAGTTTGCTCAGCCCAGAGCCCTCCATGTAACACCCCAAATGGGCATCATCTCATTTAAGATTCCACAAGAACTTCAAGCTTTCCACGCGGTCGGTATGTACTCATTATGACACTCCAACCACAGAAGTTTGTGCTAAAAATGATTGACAATAGAAAGGAGGTGTCGTTACACCGTTTCGAAGTTATTGGCAACTCATTTATTTATTATTCAGCTGCAAACTTCATCTGCATGAAACACTTCACAGACTTATGTCCAAAACCCCAAATTAAAGTGACAATAACTGCGTGTTGCTTCGGATGGAATAATACGAAAGCTCGATGTCTTTCCTTTGTAGATGCCAATTCGGATCTTCTGAGACCCAATAAGACTCATTAACCACCCGAGTCGCGCTCTTTGAGAAATTTAAGATGTTTGGGATATAATATATATCCCAAACATCATCACTTGCCTTCCTGACTCCCATTTTTCTTACTCTCTCAGACTGGAAAGAATATAGGATACCCACAAAGAGAGTCCAAATGAAAATGGTTCTTGAAGACAGGATAACCTTGAGTTCCAACCCTTTAAACGCCCGTTTTATTCAGTCTCCCATCAGCAGCTAAAGCAACATCAAGGTCAGGGGATGTCTCCTGAAACGCAGTGGCAGCCACAGGAAAAAAGGTTATTTATGTTCTCAATTCAAGCATAATTACATTTTAATTCCTGATTTAGACAGATCTGAGTCCTAGAAAAATAGGGAATCTGGACGATGGATGGTAACTCAGGTATTTATCACTAACAGCTGGAAAATGTCCTTTGAAACTAGCATCCACCACTGAGAATACTAAGGTCTGGGCGGAGACAGAAAAGGAACTGTTTTTGAACTATGTGGGTCTACCTTGAAAATATATTTTGTATATTTGGATGATAACATGAGCACCAAATATGCTTACTGTTCAGATCAGGTTTCAGAATTTGTCACAGAAACCCAACAAGATCGAAAGGACCATTGTTTATTTATTTTTTTAATTGATTTCAGAGAGAGAGGAAGGAAGAGGAAGAGATAGAAACATCGATGAGAGAGAACATCGACTGGCCACCTCCTGCACGCCCCTCACTGGGGATTTGGCCCACAACCTGGGCATGTGCCCTGACCAGGACTCAAACTGGTGACCTCTTGGTGCATGGGTCCATGTTCAACCACTGAGCCACACCAGCTGGGTGAAAAGACCATCACTGAAGTCTGCACTGGCAACATTACAGCTACCACTTTCACCTCTATTTTTAAACAACCTCAGAAAGGTCTTAATTCTTTGAGTCACAATTGTCACAGCTTAATCTTCAAGTCTCACTCCTGCTTTACACCCTTTGGAAGTGAGAGAGGGCACTCGGTTTGATAGTTCAAATAGGTACTGAAGTTGAGAATATTAACTCAGTGGGGTTTGGCAGTGAAGTGGTTAACGATGTTCACATTTAAATGGTCATAATTAGGTTATCCCACTGTGGGAAAATGGGAATATTTGTTTGGTAAAACTGGGTGATATTGTTCCTCTTTATTCTGCCTGTGGAGTCATAAGGGCGATGGAGCATTCTTAATGCTTTTTGCAAAAGCTGAAGGCATGGGAGCAATTTAGTGTAAACAGAAAGCTGGGGGAAGCAGGAAGAAAGGGAGAAACCTTTGTTTGATTCTTTACTTCGGCAGAGTTTTCAAGTGCAAACTTCTGCACGTCTCATGATGCCACTGTCCTTCAGGGTACTTTCTCAAGTGTGATGTCGTGAAGCCTAAGCGTGGGACTGAAGTCTGGATTCTAATAGACCCCTTCCTCTGAAGACAAAGCGAGCAATGATTCACAGTCGCAGTCTGATGCCACAACCCACACAAAGATTTCAAATCACACCATGAGTGTTTTTTGCAAGTACCTGCTATTTTTGACAGGTAAGGGAAACCGAGAAAATGATCCACACTGGACATACAGTTTGGGGCAAGCTTTATACACAAAGATGTTCAATACAGGGTTGTATCTAATCGCAAAGACACACACACACACACACACACACACACACACACATACTCCAAATACCCAATGATAAAGAATGATGTTAAATCTTTATGTTAAATGTATGGTGTAAATTAACTTAAATCCACCTGCAAGAACATTTACCATTATAATGAATGTTCACAAAGATTTTTAGTACAAAACAGGAAAGGACAGATCATTAGGTAAAAAGGATACTATATGCAATCGCAGGTACAATATTAACATATTCAAATATAGAAAAAAAGGCTAACTTACCAAAATGTTAACAAAAGGAGGTGAATTTATGGCCAATTACAATTTTTAAAGTAATCTACGTTTCAAAAAAAAAATTCTACAATGGAACTCTACTACTCTCATAATACAATTTATTTTTAAAAAAGAAGCATTTTTTAAAAATGTAACAGGGAAAGATAAAAGCTCCGTTAGTGTTGATGTTTTTAAAGGTGGCAACGAACACTGCTTTCTTTCATTAACAAGGTATAAGTCAGACGCCTTTCAACTGGTAAGACCTGTCTTAGTTTAACAGTCTCCTGTTAACAAGTGAGGAGGAAACTGAGGCACAGATGGAGGATGCCTGTGCTTTACGACTGGTCAGTATGAGCTGGAGTGGACCCCAATGCAATCCTCACTTAAATCCAAGGGCTCGCTGGACTCTGAGACGCTTGCCCCCGACCCCACAAGGACAAGGCCCAGACTCTCTGGCTGCTCTGAGCCCTCATGCATTGGTCCTGTCCTCAAATCTGTGCAGGAGACCCTGATGGCACTGGGCTCACTCCCCTCCCCAAACTCCTTGTGAGTCACACATGTGTCCATTCTTATGAGAGAGGCTGGTCTATAACATCAAAGAACATTCTCACCCCAAATTCCTGCATTTGATGGATTTATAAACTTCTCAGAACATGAATATCTGCCGTTTTTTTTTTTTTTCAGCGAAAATGAACTCAACAGCTGATATGGGACAAAAATAAGGTGAAGGGCCTTAGGCTTGCCTTCCAGGAGCTCCCAGCCTTGAGGGGACACAGACCAGGGAAGGAATAATCACAGCCTTCCTCCCCTCGCTCCCCCATTCCCTCCCCTGCAGAGGCCCTGCGCTCAGGTGAGACTGGACAGGTGTGTGGGCCACGGGAACACTTCCTGGGGAGCAATAAAAGCACCCCTCTTAGAGGCAGAAATGTTTGAGAAAGATTTCTGCCATTTATGAATTCCGTGTCCATGGAAAAGTCCCCAGGCACTTCCATTTTCATAGTAAAGAATAATAAATGTCTTTTTCAGGAAGCTTTTGGGAGCAGAGGTACCTCTTTGAGGGGAAAAATGCTTTGGAGGAAAAGAAAGGCGGGCCCAGGTGGAGGTCCTGGCAGATCCCACATGAGACCCTCGGGGCAGCTCCGGTGGGGTGAACCCCCAAGGGAGACGTATTTTTACATATAGAACTTTGGGCGGTTTTACAACGCATGTCACTGAGTTCATATCCTATCACATTTCACATTCGATCAAGTTTCATAGAGTTCTCAGAAATGTTTCTGGCCATCTGGACGTTATGTGGTAATTGTGTGGGTGGAGAGGTCAGGGGCTGCTGGACCTGGGGGAGGGGAGGGCCGCTCTCCTCCCACCCGCAGCTCCTCTCGTGTGGTGGCCGGGCCCTGAATTCCTGCCCGGAACTGCTTTGCAGAGTAGAAAGTACTGCACCAAGTTGTGAGTGTGGACATTTCCTCCTCCAGCAAATGTCAGCACAACGCATTCCAGCCAAGAGAATGCCCTCAGGCCTCCAAGCAACAGGCCCCCAAAGCATCCAGTGTTTTCCATGATATAATAAACATATTTATATGTATTTTATAGAGTTTATTGTTTACATCCTAATATAGTCACTGACCAGGTCCCAGAATTTTGCATTAAAATTTAAGTTAAAAGAAGGGTGTTTTCACAAAGACCTTCCCGCCTGACGAGTGGGTCTCATTCTTCATGGTGAGTTTTGCGAGGACTGGTGTGTGATCCTTGGGTGCTCTGATCCCTTGTCGAGAGCCCCTGCCTTCCTGTCCCATGCCTTACGGAGGGGGGTGGCTGTCAGGGCCCAGCGCTGGGGCTGCAGCTGAGCCGGCCCAGCTGGGCGAACTCACGTCTCTCCAGTAACTCAAACCAGCAATGACTTCATCTCGAAAATTTCCAAGTAGCGTGGGTCAGAGCTTGAGTGCGGACCAAGTAATGGGGTTCCCAGAGAAGTTTACTAGTGGTGGCCAAGTGTCAGACAGACACTCCAACTTACATGAGAATCGGGGGCCCGAAAAAATAAAATTTCTAGCACTCTTTCCGAAATACTGCAAGCTTTCTGTTGCAGTGATATCTTTCTCCTGTTACATCTAAGCCCGTCCTCAAATAAACAGAACTGCCCCGATAGCTGCCTAGTGTGAATGCATCATATATTAATTATTATATGTTCTGATAGCTGCCTAGTGTGAATGCATCATATATTAATTATTATATGTCCCGATAGCTGCCTAGTGTTAATGTATCATATATTAATTATTATATGTCCCGATAGCTGCCTAGTGTTAATGTATCATATATTAATTATTATATGTCTCGATAGCTGCCTAGTGGTAATGCATCATATATTAATGAACATATGTTTCATGGAAGCATAAAAAAAGAGCAAAACAAAGAAAAAATATATGACAGACAAAACATATATGTGAGTGTTTCTGAAATGAACTCAGCTAAGGACATTTTTAATTTATTTGTGCTTAATTTTTATTCATAGGTTAAGTAAAATCTACTTTCCAAATAGGGAAGTAACTAATAATCTTACCTTGTTATTAAAGAAAAATAGATGTTTTTTTTTTTTTTCTAATTTTAGTTCATGTCTGCTGACGGGGCTTTCATTCTGGCTCAGGAAAGAGCCTGACACGGAAAATGAAAGGAGAATTTTAAGACACAAATGAAAGGGACTGTCCTGAAGCTATTACATTTGGTGCATAATATTGTATTCAAGGTGATTGAAGGAGCTGGTGTGGCGTCAACCAAAGACAGGTAAAGCAGCCCCGACAGCAAAGGGCCCCAGGGAGGGCTGGTCCGGGCAACCAGGCGTGTTTTGGGGGAGGGGGGGTGCAGATTCACAATTTCCTGATGAAAGCTGAAGATTATTAGCAAACCCTTTCTATTCACTTTATAGTTTAGGAAAGAAATGTATTCCACCATTCATAAACAATCAAACTATAGGCAAGACCACGCAAATCTAAAACTCCAAAGAACTCTGTGTCCACGGTGGTTACTTGTATTTTTTCAGACGGCAGAATTCCTGCGGTGCCTGTCATGGGACACTGGACTCGAGAGTCACGGGTGAGTCCATCCCGGTTTCCAGGCCTCACGCTTGCAGTCTCCCCGCACCTTCTGCGGTGGGGACAGCGCCCAGCACCTCACAGAACTGGGTGTTTTCAAAGACTGTCTCCCCCGGCTTCCTCCCCACGCTGTCCCTCTGCTGTTTCAACAGGACAATGGTCTCATTGTGCTTTCTCTCCCCTCTGGTGTCGGCGAAGAGGTAAAGCATTGGAGGCGGGGTGTGGTTCCAGAGGGAGCTTACAGCAACCCCTGGTCCGGGCTTCTCCATCGTGAACGGTGCCGGGGAGCCTCTGAGTCACACACCACGGAACAAACAGGACATCTGGAAGAGGTCGATTCGGTTTTTCATTTGTAAATCCTTTGAGCGGGCTGATGACCATCCTTGGTGTGGACCCCAGTGGACAGTGAAGGGAAAATAGATGCAATCTTATTTAACAGATTTTAGACATCTAACGCATAGACATTTAAACATACCGAAAAGAGAAACAAGTTGCCTTTGGAGAGAACGGACTTGCTATAAATCGGCTCTGCAGGAAAATTCAGAAGATCGTGGCCTTGAACCCAGTGTGGCGCCGCATGGATGCACCAGCTGCTACTCTAAAGGAAGGAGGTTCAAGTGCTATTGTTCATGCCAATAAAAATGCACTTTCCAGGCAGGACTCAGAAAGAACTTTCTGTAGCTTCCCAGGGCAGAAATGGGGCCAGCAAGTCCGCACAAGCGAGCACGAGGAAGGTCGTTCTCAGGACATGCAAAGCCACATCCAGGGGCCACTTCGAAGGCCCTGAGACATGCCGCTGGAGAGCCCAGCTGGCCCTAGCCTCCCCCCCTCTCCCCAACAGAGCCGCAGCTGCTACAGCGGGTCCCAGTGGGGCAAGACCCTCAAGAAGCTTGACGGAACCAGGCAGGTCCTGGAGAAAGGGAGTCGGGCACCTTGGTCTGTTCCAACACCCCCCACCCATGAGATGGAGCAGCTGGGGCCATGGCTGGGCCAGGGGGCTGCTGGTGGATACTTTGCTCGTCCAGCCTCCCAAGCAGCTGTGGAGAGCAGACCAGACCTGCCAGGACATTCTCTCCCAGAAACCCTTCCCCCCAGGAGCCCCTGGGGCCCCGAGCTGCAGTCTGGCCCCCAAACAAGTCCTGGCCCGCAGGCAGGCCCAGCAGGTCTCACCCACTGGACAGCCAGGCCGTCGTGGCAGGAACGCACTGGCCCGGGGGCTGGCAGAGGGTGTTAAAAAATTAGAACAAACATCTGTTACAGTTTCAGAACACAAAACTTTATCCTCTCTTTAATCAAAACCACATTAGAAAAAATATTTGCTCTGGGACAGCCTGCCCCCCTCGTCCCTGGTCCAGCTACCGGTCATGAGCAGGGCCCAGGCCCTGGGGGTGTCTGCTGGAGGCCCCTCCCTGGGACTGCTCATTCCTTCCCTGCCTGCCTCTCGCCCGCACCTATGGCTCACCTGAGACTCGACGCCCCGGGCCTGTGCCGCTCTCTCCACCCCATCTCTCTTCAAGCCCTACTTCCCTGCCAGGCCTTCCAGGGCCGCAGGAGGCAGGGGTCCCGCGGTGGCACAGCCACAGGCCTGGTGTGTGCAGTGGCCCAGTACCGAGGACCCGTGGGGCTTCCTCCCTGCCGCCCGGGTTGGGGGAATGCGGGGAGGCAGCAGCCTCCGTGCCTGGCTTCCCAGGACTCCAGCCAGGAGGGCAGGCCCGGCCAGCCTGCTGCCGACCTTGGGGACAGGCTGCCAGGCTGGGGCAAGCCTGGGCCCGCTGGTGGGTGGGACTGGGTGGGATAGCAAGTGGCCCTGGGGAGCGGAGCTGGAAGGAACTAGAAGCAACCACTTAACATCTATTTAGAGCCTGAGAGCATTTGTGGAACCCATCCCCATTACTGTTGAAAAGATGCAGATCTGGGGAAGTAATCAGCTGAATGGCTGCAGGCTGTTTCCCGCACACCCTGATTCTTAACAGGAGCGAGAGATTCACGTCAGACACCGGCAAGGCCAGGTTCGTGTTGCTCAGAGGTAGCCCCGAACCAAACTCCACCAAGTGCTGCAAAAGAAGATTTGTTATCTCGGGAAGACAGTTAGTTCATCCAAGGAAGCCAAAAAATAAAGTCACACACACACACACACACACACACACACACACACGTGCGCGCGAGTCCTTAAGGCTGGTTACAGGGAGCACAGCCGAGCCCCCCTCCCCGTGCGGAGCGCGGGGAGCCCGGTCTGCGCTCTCTGGGTACCCACTGCCTTGGCAAAGTGGCTCACATCACCACAGAGAGAAAGGCAATTAAGGAGAAGATATTTTTCCAGCACTGTTTTAAGTTCTACATCAAATATTCTTTCAGACATTCAAGAATACACTTATCTACAAATGAGGGGCATCAGCTCCACTATTGATTCTTGCACAGAAGCTGCCCTTCATGGAAAGCCTCTCTCAGACAATTCCAGTGGAGGCTGCAAAACCTCACCCTCTGTGAGAAAGAACCCAGCAAATGACTTCATGCCAAGAGATCATCCACTCTGGTTCCTCAGGCTTCCCTGACCTCTTACCCCCACTGCAGTTGGCAAAAATTGGGGGGGACAAATTAACAAACCCGTAAAGCATGGCAGTAGATTTAACGCAGAAATTCTTCTTCGTGCCTCCACCATGGCGAAGACTTTTAAGTGATGCGGTTACAATGGACCTAAAATGCCACAGCCTATAAATGAAATATTTCATCAATTTGCCGAGTATAAATTATATCTTCAAACTCCAGTCCTCGAAGATCAGGGCATACAGTGGCGTTTCAGTCAAGTGCTCTGAGCTGTGTGATACAAGGCGTCTATAAAACATTTTACTGTGTTTTCATGTGTAGTGAATTTGAAATAAGTTTAACGGGAAAACAAAAACATACACAGATCACGAGCCGTTACTTCATTCCTTTTTTCATACCCTGGTCATGCTGGCTTTTTGTTGTCTGTCTTTCTGTCTTTCTTTCTTTCTTTCTTTCTTTCTTTCTTTCTTTCTTTCTTTCTTTCTTTCTTTCTTTCTTTCTTTCTTTTTGTTTGTTTGAAGAACTGAAAAAGAAGGCACTGGGAATTGTGGAAGATGGTAGTTAGGAAGCCACCACATGAAATTGTTTATTTAGCGTATATCTTGGTAAGAAATTGAGCTTGAAGTAGGGTCTGTGTGCGTGTGTGTGTGTGCGTGTGTGTGTGTGTCCGTGTACGTGTGTGTGTTGCACAGAAGGGACATATACTACAGGAGAAAGAGGGGCGTCATTGGGATGCAGCTATATTTATGCATTGTGTATTTAGTTTTCTTTCATTTTCCCCTCAGAGGATGGAGAGGGTGCTGTAATTTCAAAATACTGCAAAAAACATTCCTACAAATTGCTTTGCTTGTCTGCCTGCAGACATTAAGCAGCACAGAATAAGTGAAGGGACCCTTCAACGCAAAATGCCTTTTTCCTTTTCTCTCTCTCTCTCTTTTTTTTTTTTTTTTGCATTTTTGGTAACAACATAAAAGCTGCTGCTATGACAAGAAGTCTGGTAGTTCACTCTTTCATTTATAATTTAACCACAGCCTATATAACATAATCCAAAAAATATGGGGCATGATTAGTATAAAAATCAAATACAGTCGAGGCTTTTTGAACACTCCAAGAACAAAACAAAACCAAAAAAAAAAAAAAAAAAAAGGATCGAGGGAGAAAACATTGCAGGCATCTGAATATATGCGGTATTTCTTTAATACTTCATTTTAAACTACCTAATTGTGTTTTTAAGCTTCGGTTCCTGTAATTTTGCAAGACGAGGCATTCCAGGGAGAAAACATATGGTGAGGGACTTTTAAACCACACAGCAAGAGTGCATCATAGACGGTGTGCGGCTTCGGTGTCACAGAAGCCCACCACTGAATTTATCCAGCCACCCATTAAAGAAAGAAAAGAATTAAAGGAAAAGGAGGCTTTAAATCCCCTAATGCTACAAGAACGAGTGAAATATGGTATCAAGTTCAAGTCAGAGTGCTGGTAGAGCTTCATGACTTTTTACAAGACCAGCAAGTAGCAATTAGCAACCTGAAGCTGAGGAGTTATTGCAGCAGCACAGCAGTGAGCCAGCCTCTCACGGCCGAGACCCTCCAACGTAAGCACCTTCCCCCCTTAGCTCTGCAAATGGCCCTTCTCAGGCGGGTCAGCCTTAAGTTTGTTCCTAATAGGTGAGCAGCAAAAAAATTAGATAGGTAAGTAGGTAGGTAGGTAGGTAGGTAGATAGATAGATAGATAGATAGATAGATAGATAGATAGATAGATAGATAGATGGATATTTGCTTTTATTTTTAAAGTCCCTTTGTAACTGTCACTTTAAATAGTCCTCTATAAGAAAGGACAACAGTCTCACAACAATGCATTTTTAAGCGAGATACTGAATCAGCAATTTGTGTGGGTACTGCGGAGGGATATGAAGCTCCGAAGTGACAAATTTTGACATTTGCAAGGAAGTCCTAGAAAGGGATTCCAAACACTTGAAACTAATGTTTACTTTACAAATACCTATTCAGCTCCACGCACACAATGAGTGTGTGTGCAAGTGCATGTGTGCACGTGTGTGGTGTGTGTGTGAGTCCTCTGGGCTCACATGCAAGCAGGGGGGTGGGGGGGCAGAGGCATGGAGACACGAAGCAATGCATATCATTATTCAAATGACAATCAGATCCATCCTTAAATTACACTGGTGTCTCTTATCAGAAATTGTTTCCTATACTGTAATACGCTGCCATAGTGGACATTAATTAATGCTAAATTACAATGGAATTAGGTGTTATATCCACATGCATACCGAATGACTCCATTATGAATAATATTATTACAGTAAATATTAAAGAACCTGCAAGTGGGTTTTTCACTAATTACAAAGTGTTGATAAGTACATATGATCTCAAGTTAATATCAACTTTTAAATGTAACAGCCAAACAGCGGATCTTTGATTCATGCTGCCTCAGGAACGTCGCCCGAGACCTGAGGAGGCGAGACGCAGCCCAGCACCCCTCCAGGTCTCATTTATCCGGGTGACGGCGCCTCCGTTTCCTGGCTTAGAATTCCATTCAAGCTCCGTCCTCTCAGCACAGATGTGTGCGGCTCCGCCGCTCTGCTGGCGTTTGAAAGACTCCACGCACAAGTTAGCCCGAGTCTCTCGTTGCGGTGGGTGGTCATTTTGTCTTCAGAAGAAAAATCCTTAACCCTTTCCCACTTAAAAGACTTGAAAATTCTCTGGTGGATTTTTTTTTTTTTTTTTTGCAAGGCAAAACGGAGTGGGCAAAGAACAAGGTGTTAATCTTGATAATTAGTGCACAAAAGCAATTAGGGGTCTAAGAACCTTAAGGCACAGAAAGCGATTTTTTTGTTTATTTGCTTACCTTATTAAGTGAAATATCTGTCTGAATTAATCGCTAATGAATGGGAAGAAGGCTCAATAGCAGCGAGCTTAATGAACAGCCCTGTCAGTAGCATTTTACGGGGTCCCAAATCATCGAGGGTTGCAAGCCAACGCACTATTCAAAATTACTTTTCTGCCCAATTTTCTGTTTGCAAAGCAGTAAATTATTTACATTTATTGTGCTTATTTAAGCATTTAAATGACTATGAATGGAGTACAGGCGCGTTTAAAAAATATAGAACCATTACACAACTCTACTGCTGGAAATTCCCGTTATTTCCCCCTGAAGGCTGCCTGCCTACTTTTCTAATCTCTCTTTTACAACAATTCATGAAAAAGGCCATTATTACATTGAACATGTTTTAATAAGTTATTTATTATTTAACATACTTTAAGAGGCACGGCCAGAGAAGCGCACTGCACACGCGAAGAACAGCCTCTTTCATACCTGCCCAGTCGCCTGAGCCTCCGTGCCGAAGTTCCCCCGAATAAAACGGTGCTGTCCTTCATTAGAAACAAATAAACTGTGCTTTCCACCATTACTCACATCGTAAACGTTGTATTTGAAGAGATCAATTATACTAATTATTGTCTTTGAAAATTATCATTTAATGTATTTACTTCCTTTCATGGTTATTAATTTGAAATCGGTGGCCGGGATTTTTAAAAACCTGCAGCTGCTCTTACAAACAAATCACTGGCTTATGTTGCAGCCAAGTGCCCGGGAAGCCGGCGCGTCTGAAGCCCCGGAACGGCTCTGCGTTCACGGAGCGCTCGGCGACAGCCCGGGCAGCTGGTTGACCACTGCCAAGCCCAGAGGTGGCCCAGGCTCCTCAAACTGGGGTGAAGCGTGTGCGCTACAAAACACGAGGAGGGAATAATTCAGAGACGTGTGGTAGCAGGAAAAGAGAGGAAAGATGGAAAAGGAAAGTCAGACCGTTGGCAATAGGGAAAGAGAGAAATCTTGGTGATTCGGCTTCTCGATGGGGATCAAGCAGCAGCTTCAAGTATTTCCTTTCACATCTTTCAAATTATTGCAGGGAAAACTTTCCTGTGTTTTCCAACGCAGGCAGACGCTCTGAACCAAGTTTCTCTGCGGACCGCATGCATTTACATGCATAATACAGTGTGTGTGCTCGCTCGCACGTTAGTCCATTGCCTAGGAAGCAAGAAATGGTGATATTTTTCAAAAGTGATTTCAAACAATTTGTGTGTGTGTGTGTGTGTGTGTGTGTGTGAAAGCAGCCATATCTATTATTCACACTTAACTATTTCAGTGTATTTTCCCAAACCATACCAGGACAGCACAACTCCTATAAAAAAGCCCCATGCTATTCATAAGAGATTATACTGCAGTAAATAGCAGTAATGATCTAATTAAAAGAATCAGAAATACTTAAAAGAGTCCCTTCTTGGGGGTGAGGGGGGTGATCAATGATGCGATCCATAGTCCGGAATGGAGCACAGCCTTTTACGGTGATCAAACACAGCCTATCTGGTACATATCTGAAGTCCTCTGGTCTTTGTTACTTAATGTGAGGCTGGAGATCAAAGATGCATGCAGTATGTGTTCCCGGGTTCCAGCTGAGTCGCTGTCATATGTTAAGCTTTTTTTTCTAAGTTGGCTATAATTCTACCTTACTCCAAGTGAACAGTATTTCTATTAAACTAAGCATTTCCTGGAATCTGGCAAGAATCTCGTGTGGGATTTTCCTGAGCAACCTAAGGGAGAGCATAGTGCACAGGTACGCGTGCAGGTTTGGAAGGCACAAAGCCTCAGCAGGCGCCTGCATCCCTGCCCCACCGCGAGAAACACTGGTGTCGGTGTGTGCCTTTGGGACCAAGGGAAAAATCAAGTGCACTCACTAATGCTAATTGTTTACGTGAGCACTATGCGTGGGGGCTGATGTTCAGAGGACATTGTTTCCCGTGACTGCCTTCTCTTTCCTCCCAACACCTGAAGCAGGGCCTGCCACCCAGGTTTGACGTGTGGCCAGACAAAAATGCAGCAGCCAGGACCAAATGGCAAGAAGGAAAAAGTCTGGCG
>CM061271.1:5787500-5792500 GCA_030848825.1 Tadarida brasiliensis
GCAATGAGCAAGATCCCCTGAAATAAAGGTGCAAAGGGTCTTCAGTCATGAACCTTGCAGCTTTGCTCGGGAGATGAGTGAGCTTAAAGTTAACTGGCAGTATCTTGTTTATGTTATATGTACATCATATTTCTATGTAGAGCATATTTTGTAGATGTGCCTACATATGTGTACGTGTATATATCATATATACATATATTATACATATGTGTTATATATACAGAGAGAGAGAGAGGCGCGTGTGTAGTAGTAGGGGCCATAGGAGGTAGTAGTCACTGGAGATGGTTGGAGCACACTTAGTAGCCCATACATCCATTGCCTGGCAATGGGCACAGATAGGTAAGTAAACTGGTCTGACCAGAGTCAAGTGGGCAACAGGGAGATGGGGGTAGATGAGACCAGAAACGTGAACCCCAGATCAAGAAGAGCAGAGGAAGTCCAAACCCCCCTTTCCTCTCCATGAAAACCCCACCTCTGCTGTGGGTCTCACTCAGGACCCACCTTCCCCACCCTCTCCAGTGCCCCTCAATGTTTTCGTTGCTCTGAGCCCTTAATTCTTGGTGTTGCTGCTACATGCTTCAGCTGTGCGTGGCGTGGTGTCTTTCCACGTGTAAACATACACATGGACGTCTCCACGTCTTGGTGCTCCTTTCCCGTGGAGTGGGCTCAGAGAAAGGATCACTCCCCAGCCTAGCCACGGTGCAGCCTATCCTAGACCAGACCAAGTGTCTGGCTGTGAACCCGAATGCCAGCCCTCGCTGCCAAGTGACTTACCTCATCTGTAAAGTGGGTAAGTAACAGGGTCTACCTCACAGGCATGTCACACGATCATAGAGAGTGCTCGGCTCACGGTCGAGCACACGGAAAGGACCCAGCGAGTGAGATCTAGCAGGAACCTTTAGTAACAGTGGCAGCGGCAACGACTTGGTAATTTCCAGGAACTGATCCTCAGTTTCCCAGTCTGTAGAATGGAGACTAGAGTGCGGGTTCCATGAGCATTAGGACAAGACCCATACTGAGCCTGGCACAGAGTAGATGCTGAAATTATATTGTCTGCGAGCAACAGAGCTACACGCAGACTCATATCCCCAGACAGCCTTGCCCGAGGACTAGACACTCTGCAAACACTTGACCTATTGGGAAAACAATTCCTGTACTAAGTACGTGTATTCATCCTGATACAAACTAACTCTACTCGCCTGTTAAAAGGGAAAGAAAAACAAGGCAGGAGGCTTCACTCCCGGCCAAGGCGCCTCCCTCGCGGGTCACGAGCATCTCCGTGCAGAGCTGAGCGGGCGATCCCGGGCTTCTCACCTGCGCCTCCGCGCCCAGGCTTCCATCAGAGGACCATTCAATCGGCCCCACATCATTTTTAAAAGTTTGAAGCCTCTCGGGCTCCAGAAGTGTCATTATCGTTGGAATGGAATTTTGCGTCCTCCACCAGCCGTGTAATAAAATCTCCGAGTCTGAGAACAAGTCGGGGAAGTTCAAATGTCAACCAGGTTAACATTAAAATTGTTAGAAAACAGGAACCGTAATTTGGGGATTGAAAAAGAGGGAGAATTCATGTGGTAAGAGCGAGCGATCTGGAAAGAGATGTTTATCTTGGCCGTTTTCGGGGAAGTGACGTCATCGCGCACGTCTACTGGGATATTAGTCCTGAGTTTTTCAGTCCAGATTTTGGCACTCAAGTTGGCAAAATCAGACCGTTTCGTTAAACTGATCTTCGAGGCGTCCACCTCCCGGCCCATTGCCGCACACCTATGGCCGGGCTGGAGAACAATGGTGAGGGCGGCTGGAAACCAGGGCGCCCTGCCCCGCGGAGAGCGCGTTTTACAGCGCAGGTGCACCTGCCTTTATCGGCTCTGTAAAGCGCCGCGTTCAGGCCGCTGTAAAGCAGAACCTTTATTTAAAAGGGGAGAAGGAGAAGAAGGAAAACATATCCACCTATTAATTTTAAAAATGCAATCACAAAGAACTCTGCAGCCAATTGGGCACTTTATAAAAACATTTGCCATTCTATCTTCGGATGTTTTATGCATTCTGTCAGGGGCTTTGTTGAGATATGTGAAACAGAAAGGCAATTGGGGGAGTGTGGACAGAAAAAAAAAAAAAAGCTTTGTTAAACTGTAAAAGTAGTTTCCATGCCCCACTCAGGAAAAAGCAGCTATTTCGGCACCTGGAACCATGAACGCAGTTGAAATCACAGTGGTGGTGGGCTTGGCGGTGGGGGGGGGGGGGCGGGGAGGGGCTGCCCATTTCGGGTATGAATGGGAAAAACTCTGAATAGGAAGTCCTGCAGGAGCTTTTATTGCTGATTTCCTTTCGGGAAGATGGCATTGTTTCTGCCCACAATGACGAGGGAAGGGTGTAAGTTAGATGGGCCTGACAGCATCCTTCAAAGCTACCGCTGGCTGCCGGAGTGCGTGGTTCCGTATTTTTGTTCCTTGCCGAGCAGTTCTGGGCTATTTATAAGTAAGATCGTGCGGGTGCCGACGTTTCACTTCCCTAGAAAGGGTTCTTGGCATGGCGTTTTGATTAAGAAAACGTTCTAAACACAATGCCAGAGGTATCTCCCAGCCTGCAGCTCTCTGTGTTTAAAAGTCAAATTCTTTCCCTCCCATCGACAACAGCTCCAAAAATACTCCTCTGTGCAATCAGGCCCGTGGACACCCCACCTGGCCGGCTCACACTTCCTCTCCTTCTCCTTGACACGTTCTTTACCAAAAGCCCTTCTCCAATGTCAGTGGACCTGCACACAATAGAATTCCATCCGCGGGGTTAAGGGAGGGCGCCCATTTAGAGGGAGAATAAAACAAATGTTTAAAAAACCCGTTATTGGTTTCATTTCCATCCCTGCTCTCAGTTCTTCCTTGGCGCCAAATGCCGTCCTCATGCTCGGTGCAGATGTTCTCACAGCTGCCCGCTCGCATAGCTGACAGTATGCAGCGTGGGCTCCACCACTCACGATCCCAGGAGAGCGACCCGACGAGACATAAAGCAAGGACAACAGCAGCAGAGTCTCCAAAGTGCTGCCAGGGGGACTCTCTCTGAAATGCAAATCTGAGCACAGCACTACCCTGCTGACAGCCCTGCTGTGGCTCCCTATTGCTACTCTCCAGCAAAACTTCCAAAATCCTTCACCTGCCCAGCGCAGCTCTGCTTCACTCTTGAAGCTGGCCTCTCTCTGCTCTCCTCCTACCTCCAACAATGTACATCCTGGCTAGCCTGCTGAGCTGCTTTCAGAGGCCCCACAGCAAAGCAAACTGTTCCTGGCCCACTCTTTAGAATGCTGCTACTATCTTGTCTACCTGGCAAACTCCTCTTCATCCTTCAAAACCCTACTCAGCATCTGCTGCTCTAAGAAGCTTTCCCTGACCCTCCCGCATGTTCTGGTTATTGCAGTGTCCCATCATAGTCCAGATACATATCTACATGTCTGCCCTTGGGGAACCCTCAGTCCACTGGTGAGGCAGAGCCTAGGTTTTATTAACCCGTTTGTCTTCAGCTCCTGGTGTGGTGCCTGACACAGACAGATGTGAAAAAAAGAGAAGCAGGGAAGGAAGAAGGAGATAGAAGGAAAGTGAGGGGGGAGGAAATGATAACCAGCTGTGCCAGCTCCAGTTAAAAACACACCCATGCAGCTCCGTGTGGAGCTACTGGGTGACAGCGCGGTGGGTTAGCTCCTTCTCCAGACCTGGCGTCTGCAGAGGGTGAGAAGGTGCAGCCTGGCTGTGTGCTAAAGAAAGCAGCCTGCAGGCTCCTTCCCCGCCACGTGACACAGTCACTGAGCACCTACTGGGTGTCAAGAACTCAAACGGAGTATTTTATTTGGAAAACAGGGGGTGGAGGCTCTTGCTCTATGCAAACATCCCTGACCTTCCCTGTGTCTTCCTGTTGCTGCTCTAAAGGTGACCGACACCTCAGTCACACCTGCACAAAGCACGTGCCTCTCCACCACTGCTCACTTTGCCCTGGGCACACCACCCCTCAATCTCATCCTACAGCCGGATGTGCATTGACTCTGAAGACAGTAAATGTGTCATGTAAATAACCCAAGAGTAAGGGAGGGGGCATGAGAACTTGTTATTTATCTGTAAACAAAAAGACAGTTATGTATGCAGCTATGTCAGACTAGGGCAGCATATTTAGCTGATGTCATTCCACCATAAAAATGTCATTCCACCAAACTTTCCACACGGCAGAGATTTTCTGCATCTGGTCCTTTTGCCTCCGGGGTGTGGGTCATCGATATTTTTAAAACTCTTCCTAATCTGAAATGGACGTTTATGAGGGGATCCTCTGTGCCATGGAAATATTCTCATACCGAGAGGGAAAAGTCTCCATATAATATCACCGAGTGTCCAACCTCGTGCAGGTCACTCATCTCTTCAGTCTGATGTATCCCTAATTATACCACCAAAACACTAGATGGACGCTTACAGAAGTATTCCCTCCTGCTCTTTAAATACATAGTTAGTAACTCCATGAGCTTATGAGATTATGATTAGAATGGTAATTAATATTGTGACAATAGCCTACCAATAAAAACAGTGATAGGAAAAAAACAAAAATTAATATTTGCACCTTGGCCTTTACATTAAACGACCGCCCACATACAGCTCTGAGTGGTTCCAACCAGACAGATAAACACCCACATTTGACCTGTTACAAACCCATTAGGGTGTAGCTAGCAATCAGGGCACTGAGTCAAGGGGACCAATCAGAGTGTAGCTAGCAATCAGGGCACTGAGTCAAGGGGACCAATCAGAGTGTAGCTAGCAATCAGGGCACTGAGTCAAGGGGACCAATCAGAGTGTAGCTAGCAATCAGGGCACTGAGTCAAGGGGACCAATCAGAGTGTAGCTAGCATGCAGGGCACTGAATCAAAGACCAATCAGGGTGCAGGTAGCACAGTGGGCATGGCTGTAGGTCTGGGTTCCACTCCCCAAGGCCAGCACAGGACATCCATCCTCTCTCCCTCCCTCCTTCCTGGCTTC